>JAFBJS010007985.1:0-25337 GCA_016785265.1 Paraplagusia blochii | reverse complement strand
AGATGTTACAGATTGTTCTATATACAAAATATTATTGATATAATATTTTGGCCCAAATATATGTAGAGCAGGGCTTCAATTCAAGGAACGAAAACCAGACATTTTTGCCGTTTTTCTTGGAACAGAAAATAAAACTGAAACTTTTTTATTATTCTTTGTTTTGGAATAGAAACACTAATATAAAAGTAATCGAACCGGTTTATACTGGTTGTATTTAGTTTTTTTTTTTTTTTTTTTTAATCATGTGTTGTCTACAATCGAAGCAATTTGTCTCGTAAAAAATTACGGAATCAATATTTTTTTTCAGGAAAATCACTTTCATGAAGGAACTCAAAATCAGAACCATTGCCATTGCCGGTTGTCGGTACTGGAGCAAAATGTCTTTCTTCTTGTTCCCATTTTTGATCCTTAAACTGATTCAATTCCCTGATTTACATTCAGTCTTTGTAAATGTAATCCAGTCCTGGGGAAAAGCGCCCTCTATGGAGCTCTTGTGAAGTACAGTGGACAGGATTCAAACCTTTTCTCCTTTAGTTATACTCCAGATGTCTTTACCACTGGGCCACAGTCTGACCAATAATCTAATCCATCCGTTAGATTCCGTGTTGACAGCTGAAGGTGTTGATTACTGCAAATCAGGGGTCTCAAACTTGCGGCCCGTGGGCCATTTGCAGCCCGTGGCACAATATTTTGCGGCCCCCACCTTGATGTTAAAGTTAAAGTAATTTATAATAATATTTTATATATATAGTTTTCCAAAACCTGATCCACAGCCTCCTTCTGGTTCAGTGTTGTATTACACCGAATCTATGGGAAACTGATTTTTTTTTTTTTTTAATTGAACACTGAAAGCTGATGCGGTGAAATGATAGTGTGGGTGGTGGCCCTTTTATTTAACTTATTTGGGTTTATTCATTTAAATTACATGGGATCTGTTGAATTCAAGGGAAAAAAAAATAAGGAACAAAACTCATGAATCTTCATTTTTGTGCAACACTGTATTGTTTACCCGATAATGAAAGACACTTCCTGGTGTTGTTCGGTCGGCGAGTTGTAAATTTTAAGGTAGAATTACATTTTAATGGAGTGCAGCTCTGTAATGGAATACACCCTGCATTATAGGAAACACGAGTTAATGAATAGTTCCCACGCCTGAGGAAATGCACTGAGCTTCACATTAACAGTCTGAGGTTATGATATCCAGACCTGGAATTCTCAGATGAAAAATTAATTACTATTAACCAACCATGCTGGATGTTTTTCTCACAGTTTGCTTTTTGCCCTCGAAAGTAAAAGTGTTTTAATGTAATTTCAAGGAAATGGATGAAGATATCCGTCCATCTCTGTTATCTCCTGAGCGTCCCCACCTCTTGTCTTGTCCTTTTCAGCCCATGTTCCGTTACAGGCGTCTGATGAGCTGTAATGATAACCCTCAGTAATGTCTAATTGACATTTAAATGACACGATAACAGGCCCGTTCTGGCTTTTTTTTGCCAAATGACACATATTCATCCTGTTTGGTTCCAATCAATCTCCCCTCCATCACTTCCCTTCTTTTCCTCCCTCCACCCTCACTGTCGCATTCTCTGGGCGAGCGCTTGATTATCATGCACGCGGTGACCTCACAGTCTGTATCTGTTCTGCCCTCGGTCCAATCTCCCTCCTTCCTCCTTCCCACCTTCTCCCCTCACTTCTTTGTTACTGTTCTCCCTCCCTGCAGTGTCCTGAGGGGCTGAGGCCGATGAAGGACGGGTCGGGTTGCTATGACTACTCCATGGGCATCGACTGCACCGACGGCTTCAACGGAGGCTGCGAACAGCTGTGTCTCCAGCAGCTGGTGCCCCTGGACGAAGACCCCGGCTCCAGCAACGTGCTTATGTTTTGCGGGTAAGAATGAGCAACAGTATAATATTTTAAAACTGTCCTTAGGAAAACAGTCTCTCTGAAAAGGTGTCCACAGGGGTGTCAAACTCATTTTGGTTCAAGGGCTGCACACATTCTAATGAAACGTCAAGTGAACGAGGCCATTACAATCATACCACGATAAAATAGGAATTCTTCTTCTCCCATCGGCTTGTCCCTTTTTCCGGGGTTGCCATAGGGAATGGACAATTTCAATCTCATCATTTTTTGTCTCACTTCTTTGACACGACCCTCACCATTTATCCGGGCTTGGTTTGGCCCCCTAGTGGTCGATTTACTATTTCTAATATTTATTGGGTAAGAGCCGGACTTCTTACCCATTTAAAGTTTGAGAATAGGTTGAGATCGTTTCGCCCCCAAGACCTCTAATCATTCGCTTTACCAGATAAAACTGCGAGGACTCTGAGCGCTAGCTATCCTGAGGGAAACTTCGTAGGGAACCAGCTACTAGATGGTTCGATTAGTCTTTCACCACTATACCCAGATCGGACCCTAACCCTAACCCCAGCCCGGCCGACCCAGTCCTTAGAGCCAATCCTTATCCCGAAGTTACGGATCCGATTTGCCGACTTCCCTTACGCCACCTTGTTCTAGCACGCCAGAGGCTGTTATAACAAGGTGGCTCTTGCCCGGCGAATAATTTTTCGCCCCTATACCCAGGTCGGACGATACACAAACTAGTAAAACATTTTAAATATAGACCAACATGTTGCTTACCCTTCAGCATATGTGTCAAACTCAAGGCCCGGGGGCCAAATCTGGCTCACCATTTTATTTTGTATGGCCCATGATAGCATACAAAGAGCCTACATTGTCAAAGGTCATGAAAATAATGGAATTGCATTAAACAAGAAGGTATGACCAAACTTCTGCCCTTTCTTGTGGACAGTATATTAACTTTTGTTGCTATCCAATTTTGCCGATGTTTTCCGAACCTAAATTTTTAATTCTTATATCAAACAATAACGAGATATGACGCTGTTTGCCCCAAAAACTGATGTAAACAACTTAAGACCCTTAGGGCGATACCAGAAAATTCGGCAAAATCCAGATATTATTTTTTGAAATTTTTTATCATAAAATCAGCCAATCGATATATGAACTATAATTGTGTTGTAACGCCCTCCAACAAACGGTGCAGGGTCTCTGAGAGCGTGCTGACAGCAATTACTGCAGATTATTCAGCGATACATTCACCCCACCCGTGCCCTCTTTCTCACCCTGCGCATGTTTCGCTGAGCTGATGCACCTTGGAGTGGAGATGCTTTTTTTATCACCTGCCCTAGAACTACACCGTATCACATGACACAGTAATCTCTGCAGAGTTTCACTTTGGAAAAAAGGTTGTTCTTGAGCAGTGAAAGGCTGTGCAGGTGGCCATGAGCGATGTTGCGCCCCAGCATTTCAAAGAATTCACGGTAAATAATTTCCAACGTATTATATCACCTCCACTCTTCCCTCACGCAGCACAGCAGCTGGAACAGGTCTCCGAGGTCAGACTAAGTCACCGAAGAAGGAATCGTTAGCTCAGACTTTTTAAGTTAATCAAATCTATTTTTTAACTTCTAAATGTTTCAACGTATTGTCGAAACAGCAGCACATCTGCTCTTAAAACAAAACTTTTGATCCGTAAGGTTCAGAAATCAATCAATCCCAGAAACCCAAACGTCCATCAGGTTTATCAGGATTAACGCTATCTGAGGCCTGGGGCTAAGTACCAGGATGAGGTCTTTCACATTATTTTGACTGTACATCAACATAAAAAATAGGTGCTGTTGTTATGAAGTATTTTCCTACCTATAATATTTTCCTACCCTCTGTTTTAAAGGTGGTAGCATATTTTTATGGATCTTAAACACCTATAAAATATATTTCACACCCGTTGCTGTTGTTCTGAAGTATTTTCCTACCTATAATATTTTCCTACCTTCTCTTTTAAAGGTGGTAGCATATTTTTATGGATCCTAAACACCTATAAAATATATCTCACCCCCGTTGCTGTTGTTCTGAAGTATTTTCCTACCTATAATATTTTCCTACCTTCTGTTTTAAAGGTGGTAGCATATTTAATGGATCCTAAACACCTATAATATATATCTCACACCCTTTGCTGTTGTTCTGAAGTATTTCCCTACCCATAATGTTTTCCTACCCTCTGTTTTAAAGGTGGTAGCATATTTTTATGAATCCTAAACACCTATAATATATATCTCACACCCTTTGCTGTTGTTCTGAAGTATTTCCCTACCCATAATGTTTTCCTACCCTCTGTTTTAAAGGTGGTAGCATATTTTTATGGATCTTAAACACCTATAATATATATCTCACACTCTTTGCTGTTGTTCTGAAGTATTTTCCTACCTATAATATTTTCCTACCCTCTGTTTTAAAGGTGGTAGCATATCTTTATGGATCTTAAACCTTAACCTTAACCTTGTACCTTTAGAAGAGAGGACATTATGGGTGTTTGGAGTATATTTAATTACATCAGCAACCTGAGGACCCCCCCTGGTGGCGAGACCTGAGGTACCAGCTAAAGCATAAAACAAACTATTTCTCTGTTTTTGTCAAATTTATATTATAATAGCAAGTGTTTGGAGCTGTTCTCAAAATGTCTCCAAATTTTTGCCGAAAGGTGTGGATGATATTTTGATTAAAAAAATAAAATGATTGTCCAATAATATTGGTCGACATATGTTACTTGCCCGATATTACCATGTCCCGCAATACCTGGAATAATTGTTATCAATATTACCTAAGAAAATACAACCCTGCCAACAAAGTATGACTTTTGTCAAATGATGTTTGTCCTTAAAGTTGATTTTAGGATAAACAACTGTAGATTAACGTAAAAGTCACTAGATGGCAGCATTGTAGCTTTGTAAACTCCGATACATAAAGAAATATTACCAGGCCTCTGTTGGTATCGGTTGATATCATAAACGGAAAGTGGACATTACCGTCAGAACACTGACTTTGTGGCATGTTTACTTGTTTATTGATGAACCAAGCAGAGCCCAGCAGGTTGACGCACTTGAGGATGTTTATTATTTAGAGAACAGACACAGTCGCAAGTAGTCTCTTAATGTGCGTCTGCCTCGATTTTACGAAACAGCGGTGGCAATAATTAAGTAGCCGCGGGGCTGCCGCTGCTGCTTAATGTATGTAGAGGAAACCGTGGTCGAAAATGTTGAAAATGACTCTTTGTAGAGAGTTTAGAAAACACTGTCTCGTCTGGGCTGTTGTTGAAGTGCAGACGAGGGCAGACATTTGGAGTTGCAGGCCACATTGGCTCCGTAAATTTAACGGGGACGCTGGGTCATTAGCAGACAGATGGAGCGTTAAATTCTAGAATGCATTTTCTACGCCATCTTTTGGGAAAATGCAGACATTGCAGCAAAAAGCCTAAAGTATGATGATAACGTACTGTGGATTAATCATAACTTGGACACGTTTGGCAGACCGGCCAAGTGGGCCCCATCTGGCCCCCAAGCCATGGTTTTGTTTTCGGTAAATGTCTCCAAAATATTGCAAACTCCCAGTTAATGTATTTACTCAATATTTGTGGAAACCATGCAGTATACACAAAAAAAAAAAATGTTTAACTATGGTGGACCGTATTGACAACCTTGGCGGGCCGGCGTTGGCCAGCGAGCCCTGAGTTTGACACCATGATTAGCTTAGATTTTTACTTTAGTTGGGATCAACCTTTTTTTTCAAATATTGTCCACATACTTAATTTTTTATAAAACTATAGTACTTAATATCAGTGGTCCCCAACCACTGGGCCGTGGACCGCAATCGGTCCATGGTTGAAGTGGTGGCGGGTCGCAGAGAAATAATGTTTCCTTTTGGCCCCATCTGGCTATTACCTCCACTTGATCCATACCCATATCAACAAAATAACTGACCAATAGAATGGCTAGGATTCCATCATCAATAATGCAACTATATTTGATTAGGAAATATTTTCTCAGTGAATAGTAGGTCAGTTGACTGGTCTGTTGGTCAGTTAGCTGGTCTATTGTTTAGTTGGTCAGTTGGCTGGTTTGTTGGTCAGTCAATTAGCTAGTCTGTTGGTTGGTCGGTCAGTTGACTGAACTGTTGACTGGTCTGTTGGTTGGTTGGTCAGTCAGTTGGCTGGTATGTTGGTTAGTAGGTCAGTTGACTGGTCTGTTGGTCAGTTAGCTGGTCTATTGTTTAGTTGGTCAGTTGGCTGGTTTGTTGGTCAGTCAATTAGCTAGTCTGTTGGTTGGTCGGTCAGTTGACTGAACTGTTGACTGGTCTGTTGGTTGGTTGGTCAGTCAGTTGGCTGGTATGTTGGTTAGTAGGTCAGTTGACTGGTCTGTTGGTCAGTTAGCTGGTCTATTGTTTAGTTGGTCAGTTGGCTGGTTTGTTGGTCAGTCAATTAGCTAGTCTGTTGGTTGGTCGGTCAGTTGACTGAACTGTTGACTGGTCTGTTGGTTGGTTGGTCAGTCAGTTGGCTGGTATGTTGGTTAGTAGGTCAGTTGACTGGTCTGTTGGTCAGTTAGCTGGTCTATTGTTTAGTTGGTCAGTTGGCTGGTTTGTTGGTCAGTCAATTAGCTAGTCTGTTGGTTGGTCGGTCAGTTGACTGAACTGTTGACTGGTCTGTTGGTTGGTTGGTCAGTCAGTTGGCTGGTATGTTGGTTAGTAGGTCAGTTGACTGGTCTGTTGGTCAGTTAGCTGGTCTATTGTTTAGTTGGTCAGTTGGCTGGTTTGTTGGTCAGTCAATTAGCTAGTCTGTTGGTTGGTCGGTCAGTTGACTGAACTGTTGACTGGTCTGTTGGTTGGTTGGTCAGTCAGTTGGCTGGTATGTTGGTTAGTAGGTCAGTTGACTGGTCTGTTGGTCAGTTAGCTGGTCTATTGTTTAGTTGGTCAGTTGGCTGGTTTGTTGGTCAGTCAATTAGCTAGTCTGTTGGTTGGTCGGTCAGTTGACTGAACTGTTGACTGGTCTGTTGGTTGGTTGGTCAGTCAGTTGGCTGGTATGTTGGTTAGTAGGTCAGTTGACTGGTCTGTTGGTCAGTTAGCTGGTCTATTGTTTAGTTGGTCAGTTGGCTGGTTTGTTGGTCAGTCAATTAGCTAGTCTGTTGGTTGGTCGGTCAGTTGACTGAACTGTTGACTGGTCTGTTGGTTGGTTGGTCAGTCAGTTGGCTGGTATGTTGGTTAGTAGGTCAGTTGACTGGTCTGTTGGTCAGTTAGCTGGTCTATTGTTTAGTTGGTCAGTTGGCTGGTTTGTTGGTCAGTCAATTAGCTGGTCTGTTGGTTGGTTGTCAGTTAGCTGGTCTGTGGTTGGTCGGTTAGTCAGGTGGTCTGTAGGTTGGTTGGTCAGTTGAACTGTTGACTGGTCTGTTGGTTGGTTAGTCTCTTAACTGGTCTATTGTTTGGTTGGTCAGTTAGCTGTCCGATTGGCTGGTCTGTTGGTTGGTAGTTCAGTTAGCTGGTCTGCTGGTTCCTTTGTTGGTTGCTTTGTTGGTCAATTGGCTGGTCTGTTGGTTGCTTGGTTGGTCAGTTAGCTGTCCGATTGGCTGGTCTGTTGGTTGGTAGTTCAGTTAGCTGGTCTGCTGGTTCCTTTGTTGGTTGCTTTGTTGGTCAATTGGCTGGTCTGTTGGTTGCTTGGTTGGTTGGTTGGTCAGTCAATTGGCTGGTCTGTTGGTTGGTAGTTCAGTTAGCTGGTCTGCTGGTTGCTTTGTTGGTTGCTTTGTTGGTCAATTGGCTGGTCTGTTGGTTGCTTGGTAGGTTGGTTGGTCAGTCAATTGATTGGTCTGTTGGTTGGTAGGTCAGTTGACTGATCTGTTGGTCAGTTAGCTAGTCTGTTAGTTGGTCGGTCAGTTGACTGAACTGTTCACTAGTCTGTTGGTTGGTCGGTCAGTCGGGTGGACTGTAGGTTGGTTGGTCAGTTGACTGAACTGTTGACTGGTCTGTTGGTTGGTTGGTCAGTCAGTTGGCTGGTATGTGGGTTAGTAGGTCAGTTGACTGGTCTGTTGGTCTATTGTTTGGTTGGTCAGTTAGCTGGTTTGTTAGTCGGTCAGTTGGGTGGACTTTAGCTTGGTAGGTCAGTTGGCTGGTTTGTTGGTCAGTCAATTAGCTAGTCTGTTGGTTGGTCGGTCAGTTGACTGAACTGTTGACTGGTCTGTTGGTTGGTTGGTCAGTCAGTTGGCTGGTATGTGGGTTAGTAGGTCAGTTGACTGGTCTGTTGGTCTATTGTTTGGTTGGTCAGTTAGCTGGTTTGTTAGTCGGTCAGTTGGGTGGACTTTAGCTTGGTAGGTCAGTTGGCTGGTTTGTTGGTCAGTCAATTAGCTAGTCTGTTGGTTGGTCGGTCAGTTGACTGAACTGTTGACTAGTCTGTTGGTTGGTTGGTCTCTTAACTGGTCTATTGTTTGGTTGATCAGTTGGCTGGTATGTTGGTCGGTCAGTTAGCTGGTCTGTTGGTTGGTCGGTCAGTTAGCTGGTCTGTTGGTCGGTCAGTTGACTGGTTTGTTGGTTGACCTGTTTAATCTGCTTCGTTTCCTCTAAAAAAACTTCAGCTCAAACATGTGCAAACTATGGCCCAGGGACCAGATGTGGCTCATTTGGATTTTCAATCCTGTTCATCAGTCAGGGGCGAGAGTTTTCTCCACTGCCGCCCAAATAACACTGCAGTTCCTACATGATGGGGATCGAACCCTTTACTCCAACGACGCGATGGTGTGGTCTTTATAAAAAAAAAAAAAAAACACCCAATCATTGTCTGTAGCTACGTCAGTTCCACACGCAGTAAAGTTCTGCTCTGGTGAACAGTGGGATTAAGGCTTAAATTGAGGCTCAAGTGGGATTAAACGCTGGATGATTCAAGACTAGTGGTTGACATTAAGGTGAACAAGACACTTGACTGGACCAGAAATTAAAGAGCAGAGGTGGACGGTGGAGTGGACGACAGTCAGGGGTTGAAATGATCTGTCCGTAAAAAAAGAAAGAACCCAGATCTAATTCAATTTGGTCATTGATTATCCTGTCAAGAGTCACAAGGGGGAGCTCTAACTAGTCTCTTTTGCCTTGCAGCTAAAAGGTGGACAAACACATTGACGATGGAAAAAGTCACGTTTTTACAGAAAAGGAAGGCAAACGTAGAAGAAATAACAGAAACATGAAATGAATGATGAAAAAAAAAATGTAATTGAAATAAAATAAAATAGAAGAAGATTCAGAAGAGAGAAAATTAAGGGAAATTGAATAATTTAAAGAAAAATAAAACAAATTGAGAAAAAAATAGCTAAATAAGAAAGCAAATAAAGGAGCGAATGAAGAAAAAAATTGAAGAATTTGGGAAGTTTAAAATATAATTTGATTTGCAACAAAATATTTCAGGAACTGCAGAAAATTTGAAGATGTGGGACAGAGAGGACCAACTTTTTGACTTGCAGGCTACATATGATGGAGCTATCAAATGACGCTAAGGAGCTTTTAGCTTTTAAAACAATCTATTAGAGAACTGTGGTGAAAAAAATAGAAAAAAAAAACAGAAGTATAATTAATTCGTTCAGCTTCATTCTCTTGACCATTGGGGCTAGCACCACCTAAATCACACTTCACCACATTGTTAGCCCTCTGTCGGTATGTCAGTTGTGATGGTGCTGTGCTCAGGTCGCCTCAGTGGCAACATGGCAGCGTCCATGGCTTGTGGACCCAAATTTGCTCCCAAATGGGCCACATGGGCCCCATGGGCCATAGTTTTAAAGTTTCAAGAAGCTTTATTTGTCACATGACTTTGCAGGCAGTGACGGAGAAATGAAGGTGCGGTAGCTCACAATTGTGCAATAAGCCAGTAAAATAAAATAAAATATTAACAAAATATAAACAAAATCAAAGAGAAATGTATAACAATATACAGACGTTCAAATAAAAATAAAACAATTTTCTTTACATTATACACATATATACACACAAACAAAACCGTATATGTGTGTACACATATTTTTTATGTACAAATATATGTGTACACATGCATATATATGGTTTTGTCTGTGTGTATATATGTTTTGTAAAAATTTTGTAAATACAAATGTAAATACCAACAGTTGTAAACAAGACAGTTCAGCAGATGGCAGTGTAGATAGCGGAAATGTACATAAAGTGACAGTTTGACTGATGCCCGATCTAGAAGATGAGGAAATTGAAGAACATCAAGGTGATTGGAAATGATGGAAAATTTGCTGTAGTAAAAGAAAAGAAAAGAAAAGAAAAAAAAACGTAAAAAAAAAAAAAAAAATGTAAAAAAAAATTGTAAAATTGATTTAAAAAAAAAAAAAAACACAGTTACAGAGAGCGAATTATCATCCCAGTGATCACACCTGTTGTTAAAGGCTGAGAAAACGTCCACGGCGACAGTGACAGACACACTCAGCTTTGCACATTATGTCCCCGCTGCTTGATTACATGCAGATTATAGGGAAAGTGCACCTCCGTCTGGTGAGCTTTTAAGTTTCTTTTTTTTTTTTTTCTTTCTTCAAGTTAAATGCCGCCTCACAGCCGCCTGGTGTGAAGTGTTTTCCTAAACGAAGCGCCAGAGGCTTTAATACGAGCCGACTCTGCACATTTCGACGTTAACAACCGCAAAACACACAGCAGAAAGTAGAAAAGAATTCATTTACTCTCTGGAATCATGACTGGAAAAAGAAAAAAAAATCTTACTATTTACCAAAAGATTATTTGTATGCACGGCGTCGCGTTCCCTCCTTCCTGTCAGGATTATTTCATTTCTGAATTTATTTGATTTTTTTTATGAACTGGCAGATCTTTCTGCGAGTCGTTCATCATTCCAGGTCTTCCCAGACAAGATAAACACCCCGGTCTACGACGCCTGACTCTCCACGCTGCTAATTAAACACGTGTATTACTGTATGTCATCTCGGCGAGGTGTTTGTTCTTCTTATCAAATCCACCGAGCCTGCCTTTTTAAAAGAGCAAAAGCTTTGTCTTCTTGAAGACACATGGAACGTCCACTACTGTACTCCACACCCAAAGCAATATGTCATCGTTTTTTTTTTTATTATCCCTGTCATTTCCCGTCTTTCTCTGCGGCCTTTGATATGCAGATGTAAGTCTTATCTCACAGCCCAGCGGCGCCCCCTCTATCTCCGCCTCCACCCCTATCGCCTCCACGCTACCTTCCTCCCCCCGAAGGCCTTCGTGAGCAACAGCTCAAAGACGAACGTCAGATCCACAAGTTGTTTTAGATGATTTCAGCCTCGCTGTTTCATTTCCAAACATTAAGTCCCAAGAAAATACCAGGAATGGACGTCAACAGAGAAGATGGGTTCAATTCCCGTGTCATTTAAGCCATTTATGAACCAGTAACGTGTGATATTATAAGGATTTAAATGAAAGGAACTCGCATGTATGATCGATAGTCTTGGGATCAACTCCAAAAGTAACCAAATACTTTTGCTTTTACTGCTTTTCCACTAAGTGTTCCACTAGACGAAGATGGGTAACAGGTCATACATAAAATACCTATACCCTAAAATGGTCAAACGGTGTTAGCCTTTTCCACTTTGCCACTTTTCCGAAGAACTGCAGGGAAAGTATAAAAAATTGTGATGAAAAATCCATCCGTCCATTTTTATCTGCATAGTTTCTACTACAGTGTCCCCCAACCTTTTTTGCGCCACAAACCAGTTAAAAGTCTCATACTATTCTCACGGACAGATCAATACCCCTTAATAAAATTTAATTTCCGGTGTTATGAAACATTTTCCTACCTATAAAATCTTCCTACCCCAATTAACTGTGAATGGAAACAGTAAGGAATCCTCAAGTGCACACAGCCTATAATTTTCTCCTACCAGACTAGTATAAAAGTTAGAATCTTGTATCAATGAGTCTGCGTCATTTTGAGTTTATTGTTGATAATTATTTCCTAATCTAATATAGTTGCATTATTGATGATGGAATCCTAGCCATTCTATTGGTCAGTTCTTTTGTTGATATGTTTATGGATCAAGTGGAAGGAATAGACAAATGGGACCAAAAGGAAACATTATTTCTCCGCGGCCCGGCACCAATTCACCCACGGACCGATACCGGTCCCCGCCCCACTGGTTGAGGACCACTGCTCTACTAGGTTGCAAGGGCAGCAGTTTCCATGACAGCTGACCAAATCACATCGTACTCTACCAAAACTGACAACCTGACTCGGCCAAAGTCACATAGATTGAAGTTTTTTAAGATACATGTGACAAGTTCTACTACGTACTCTTAAATATTAACTACAACAACTGTGAGAGGAGAAACTTTTTCTAAAAAGTGTAACGTCTGGCTGCCTAACAAAACTCTCAAACCTTGACCATGAATGAGAACCTTTTTGGACAACAATAAAAGGGTTAAATACAATGTGGCCCCTACATACAAGTTTTTCAACATACAAGTAAATAACTTTTGCAAAATTTTCTCATCGTACTGGGAATCATTTAGTTATCTCTGTCCTGGTCATTCTACCCATTAATATAACAATAATATAACATGTCTCTTAATAAGTTTTGTTCTACATATTCGCTAATTTTGTTTACGCCTGTGTTGTTGGAGTTTAGATAGCAGGGATTATAAAATAATTAATATTTTACGATTAATATTATATTTCTGTGGGGCTGGAATAAAATATTGGGATTTAAATTAATTTAATGAGTTCTGCTATAGAACAGATTAATCCTGTATTTTTTTTCATTCCAGTTGTTTCCATCTTTATGCCATCACAATAATCACATTTAATTGAAATCATTCTACATAAGTCACCGTCGTAGCTACAGTATCTGAGATTAAGGGACGTTCCTTTGCTGAACTGTTGTCTCTTCTTGGAGTCTAGTGCGGACAATCGTCAATCCCGGATCTTAAAATATTGCACTTTTCTACTTTGCATTAAATACATTTCTATTTTAACAAAGAGTGCGTAGACGTTTTGTATCCGCTGTGATTAAAGGGACAAATACCGACATCATCATCGTCCAATCGTCCAAGCCCCTCATTACAGCTGGTCTCTCCCACTGAAGACGCAGTAAAGTGAATAATTGGTGTCTCTGGCAGTAACCGAGGCTCCTGGACACAAACATCACCACATTTCCATGTTTCCCCATCATTTTCAGTAACTTCTTAGTTCCACGGCGGCTTCTACATGGGAGAGAAGTTACCTCCTCTTATTGGGCAATTTCTTCACTCATTATGAGATGGTGGTGAGTTCAGGCTCAGGAGGTAAGGAGCTTCATGTTGATGGTAGATTCTTGGTCATCGTTGCTTTAATCACAGTGACTTTTTCTGAATTTATTCTTGTGTGAAGTGTTGGCGCAGATTTCAAGAATCCAATTTTTCGGGTGTCGGTTTCTAGTCCAGTCAGATGAAAGGCCACTTGACAGCCACTAGAGGGCACTCTAGGCATGTCAACCAGTGTCTACTACTGCTAAAAATCTGCATTCTGATTATTTTCCTACTAACAGCCTATAGGGGGCACTGTGCGACTTATACTCTGGAGTGTTATAGCCTTAAAGATGTGGTACATCTTTTTTTTTTTTTTTTGGTGACCTATATGTAACTGATGCAGCCACTTCAACCCAGCAGGTGGAGCTATTGCAACAAAAGTTGTTTTCTAGTTGTAATCGAGCTGCTTCATTTAGGGGAGGGAGCAAAATTATGACCAACAAATCAATTTGTTTCACTAAAAATTAAAGGGTACGTTAAAACATATATTTTTAAGGTTTCTTAAATTATTAATCCTCTTGCAAATTGTAGAATTTCTAATCCAAAGTCTTTGATTTACCTTCTCAGTAAAGTTTGGAGCTGCCTTCAAGTGATTGGTGCACTTTACCCATAATGGCTAGCCCTGGTTTTGACGCTTCATAACTTCTCACTTGGCTTTGAAGTTGAGGAGTTGTGAGTTCAGACTCTTGAACGAAGCTTTGGGTTTTTTTTTTTTTTTTACGATCACTTAGCATTTTCCAAAAAAGCAAAAAGTCAAATTAATAAGTCTTCTAAATGTCACGGGCTAATTTATGGGCTGATCCGGGATCGCTTTTAATTCTTATAAATTACAGCGACCTTTTACCGCTGACTTCCTGTGAGGGGCGTCTCATCTACTGATGATTCGGCAGAGTTTGGCTCATGTGTACGATGTGTTAAGCTTGAAAGAATCACACTTGGAGCACGTGCCGTAGGAGGCATGTTTCTAAAATCCTGTGAGGATTTGTGTTTGCCACTTTATTTGCGGGCGCCGCCTGTGCGACTGCACATGGAACCAGCAGCGCGATTATTCCCCGGTCGACCTGAGCTTAATATCAGCTAATGTCAGAGAGGCTTAATGCTGACTCCCTGCCGTTTCACTGGACACAGAGAGAGGTAGGCATGAAGGGGGAGGTAGAGGGAGAGGGAAGGGGGAGAGATAGGGGCCGGAGCAGGTGATAAGGCTCGGGGAAGGAGAATGAATAGGGAAATAAATGAAAAGAGAAAAGGCTAAATCAAAAAAGCAAACCTGGGCGAAAGTTAGGGAGCGTGACACTAAAGGACAGAAGTGTGAGAGAAATGGAAAACAGGCAAACACCAGATAACGGCGGCCAAAGCTTCTTAAGGATTCTGGACCGCGAGGCACACACGGAAATAGTGCAAAGAGTCACATCCGCTATTTTTATAATCATTTTGAAGCTAACGGAATATTATGCAGAAATAACTGTTCAATAATGTTGAACTTTTACCTACATTTTCCTGTCCTATGTTTGGAAACATGAAGCTATAGTTGACATCCAGTTGAAAAGGGCCTTAAAGGGTACGGTGTTATTTAAAATTGATTCCCAGTCCAACCAGGTCATGGACAAGGTTGAGGACTGTTAGACGAGGTGGACATGAAATTTTCATGAAAATGTTTCGCCTCTCGTTGGGGGTCGAGGCCCCACGGTAGGAAATACATTTCACGTCCAGTTTCCGATTGGAACTTTTTACACTTAGTCGCAATCATCGTTGTCAGGGTCTTCGTACTCGTGTCACAATAAGGTACATACTGCAATACAGAAGCTACTAAAGACATTTTTCATCTCACCCTGTCCTCTGTCTCCTCAACTCTAAGTCAGGGAAGTTTGGAGAAAAAGCCAGAGAACCCAGATTGAGATGGTTTGGACATGTTCAGAGGAGGGACAGTGGATACTTTGGTAGAAGAATAATCCTAGAGATGGAGCTACCAGGTAGGAGACAAAGAGGAGATTGATGGATGCAGTGGACGCATGAGGAAGGACATGGAGGTGGTTGGAGTCAGAGTAGAAGATGGAGAGAGAACTGCAAAACAAAAATGACTAAATATAGAATTGCAATAAAGAACCCAGCCACTAGGGGGCAAAAGTCAGTGTTTTTTTTAAGTGCCAGTCTCAAGCTCGGATAATTGCTAAGGGTTGCGTCAGGAAGTAAACACATTTTGCCAAATCTATGTTGCGAGACAACAAAAATATTTTCATACCGGATCGGTCGAAGATGGAAATAGTTGACGCGCTGTGGCAACCCCTGAGAAACGGGATAAGCCGAAAGGAGAAGACAATAAAGATGCCTGTCAAACTGTCTAAACATCTACTTTGTTTTTATTGTTCCACTACATTTCATTATGATAGTTGCTTTAATGTGTTTTTATTATCGTTGTCATTTAAAGTAAAGTAACTAGTTATTAGTTACTTTTATAATTTAGTAACTAGTAACGTAACTTTTTCAGAGCAGTAACTAGGAAAGTAAAAAGTACTTTTTTTTAAAGTAACTTCCCCAACACTGGTTACCACTGAGGTCCACTGAGTATAGCACCGTCCCTACTTACTGCCCCCCGGGGCTCAAAGACACAATAAATAGATAGAAGACAGGAGACAGAGCTGGAGGTGCAGGAGTTAAAGATGCTGAGATTCTCTTTAGGAGAGACAAGGATGGACAGGATCAGGAATGAAGTGATTAGAGGGACAACACAGACAGGAAGGTTTGGAGAGAAAGACAGAGAAGACAGATTGAGATGGTTTGGACATGTTCAGAGGAGGGACAGTGGATACATTGGTAGAAGAATGATCCTAGAGATGGAGCTACTAGGTAAGAGACAAAGAGGAGATTGATGGATGCAGTGAGGGAGGACATGGAGGTAGTTGGAGTTGAAGTTGAGGATGCGGAGGACAGGGAACGATGGAAATTGTTGACTCGCTCTGGCAACCCCTGAAAAATGAGATGAGCCGAGAGGAGAAGAAGAAGTGATATTGACTCGTTTCCCCATAAGCAAATCTCTGTCTTTTTCTCCATAAAACATGAATCCTCGTCGGATAAACAAGGCAGAGAAGACGACTGACTGAGTGATGTACAAGTGTCTCCGAGAGCAGACACATCTGGTCTGCAGGACGGCAGAATGTCTGGCATTCTGTCAACAAGTCAATGTTCTCTGCTGGGCTTCAATGGTTTTTTTCAGTTTTGACATTAAATAAGAACTTGTTCTCAAAATAAACAAGAATGAGTTTTGCAAATTTTTTTTGTTTTTTTTTTCTGAAACACTGAGTCAGATCACAGACTGAGGTTCAGTCGGTGATGACTGTCTCACTCAGCAGAGAGTGAGGAAGAGGAGAAAGGACAGACAAGACCAGACTGTAATCAAGTACCAGGACTGACAGGGGGCAAAAAAAATGCATCGGATTAATTAAGGTTTCATCATTATTTGTCAAGATTGTAATTATTCCTGATTAATTAGGACAAATCAGTGTTTTTCTGTCTTCTGTTGGAACAGTTTTTTTTTTTTTTTGCCTTTATTTATGATTAATTCTAATGATGAAATCAATGTAACAGAAAAAAAAGGAAATATCTGAAACTTTAAACTTAAAAAAAACTTTAAAACTTTAAAGGCAACAACGCCGGGGATGTAATGTGGGTTTTTTTTTTCTTGTGTTATTGTGTTGGTTTTACGTTTAGGTATTTACCTAAACTAATTAAGGAGATTAACGGACTCATGTTAGTAGAACCGGACTAGTACTGATCACAGTTTCAGGTCTGGTTCAGTTCCTCCAGCTCAGGGCTCTGCAAACTCCCAGTGGCCGTGAGCTGATTGATGAGAACTCGGTAATGACACTCGTCATTAATCCGAGTCACTCGGTGTAATTTAGCAGTTCGGAAAACCCACTTGGACGAGGAGGAGGAGGAGGAGGAGGAGGAGGGAGGGACGAAGCAACAAGAACAAAGATGGAGTATATACGAGAATCCGGTCTTTAGTGATTAAAAAAAGAAAGTGATTCACTAGGGGGTGCTACAGTGCACGGTGATTTGGGTTGTAGTCGTGGAGACTGCTGCCTGTGCGACCTGGTAATGGAGAAGCAACTAGTTTTGACTCTGAGGCCACAGTTGATACAGAAATATAACGTGAAAGTCACATGACAGGTAAAATTCAGAAATAAAGGCTAAAATACTAAAATGAAAGAAAAAATAATGATAATGATAATTAACAGTTTCATTTAGACAAGTTTAGGTCGAAGTCATTGTCCATCGGACCATATCCAGACCTCGGGCCCTAACTAAGCTAGGGCCCAAGCTAAGCTAGGGCCCAAGCTAGTTTGCTATTGAGTTAATAGTTTCAGGAACGAGGTAATCAGGGGGACAACACAGACAGGAAGGTTTGGAGATAAAGCTAGAGAAGACAGATTGAGATGGTTTGGACATGTTCAGAGGAGGGACAGTGGAGACATTGGTAGAAGAATGATCCTAGAGATGGAGCTACCAGGTAGGAGACAAAGAGGAGATTGATGGATGCAGTGAGGGAGGACATGGAGGTAGTTGGAGTCAGAGTTGAAGACACATAGGACAGGGTAGAATGTTGATGTTTTGGCAACCCCTGAAAAAAAGGACAAACTGAAAGAAAAAGAAGAAGAAGACGACTGAGTTAAAAGTTTCTGACTTCTTCAGGTTCAGGGTTTGTACAGAAGGCTTTTCTCATTGGACGGTTTTCTAATTGGCTAAAATGTATTATTATTATTTTTCTCATTTCTCATTGGACGGTATACAAAGTAACAAGAACCAATGGTGTGAAAGTCTGACTTCTGTTTTGACCTTGACTCCATCTAAAGACTTTAGTTGTACCGGTATCTGGACTTTTTCATGGAGCTGGATTTATTTCTCTGCTGGTAAATAAAGCGATGTTGTTTAGAAAGATGTGTATAAGAGACAGGTTTTCAGTCATTGTCACTTAGTGTAATTCAGCAGTTCGGAGAACTCACTTGGACGAGGAGAGGAGGAGGAGGACAAGAGAGTGGGAGGAGGAGGGACGAAGCAACAAGAACAAAGATGGAGTATTTACAAGAATCTGGTCTTTATTGATTAAAAGAATTGATTCACAAGGGAGCTGGTCTGGTGCACGGTGATTTGGGTTGCGGTCGTGGAGACTGCTGCCCCTACAGCCCACAAATAGTAAAATGAATTAGAAATGTCTAGACCAGTTATTGTGGGAATGTGGACATTGTTGGGAAAAGACAAAAATGTAATTATAACATAAATTAATATTTAATTTTGTTTAATTTGGACAAGTTTGATGGGAAAGGGTAAATTGCCTAATGTGCTACATCCGGCCCTCGACCCTTAGTTTGCCCAGTTCTGGGATAAACAGATGACAATGGATGGATGGAAGTTTTTGGGTTTTCTTTGCCTTTTTGTAACAACATCAGTAGCATCTCTAGTCTTGAATTTCTTCACTTGCATTGAAATCACGGTGTCAAACTGACCTCCACCAGGGGGCGACATCGGCAATCCTGTTACTCTTGAATGGTCAGAAGTAACTGTTTATTTTGTGAATAGAACTTCTGGTGTGTTAATACGTGTTTATGAAATGTATTGTTTGTTGATACATGATAAAAAGAAAAACATCATGTCAGGATTTTATTATTAGCAAACGTGGGCCATACAAAATGACAGGGTGGACCACTTATAGCCCACGGGCCCTGAGTTTGGAACCTGCAGCAGTGGTAAAATAAACTTGTAGTTTTGTTTGGTCTCTGCCCTGATACCCCACACATATGGCAGGCTGGACATGAGGTGTAGCGCTGGCATAATGTTTGAACGATAAGTCCACCGTCTCTAGGGGGCAGCAACAAAAAGAAGCAGTGTTTTTTACAAAAAAAATATTGTATACATGTGATCAGGTTTTCATTTGTAGTGGTGAAAATATTTGTCTCCATGTGGGGGCTATAACAGAAAATAGTTGTGAACAAATATCTTACAATAATGGTACCCAAAGTGGGGGTTGGGTCCTTGTGGAGGACTCAGAGGTATGATAATGGGTCCAAGGCCAGATGGAAAGATTAAATTTTAATTTGTTTCAAATTGCGGGGCGAGGGCCTGGGGGCGGTATGTTGGTTAGTAATTTTATGTTTTGTAATTTATTTAATTTTGCTACACAATGATAGCATGCCGTTAGGACGACTAATAACGTAACTAATTTGAATGCCGTTTCCTAATTTGTTAGTATTTTTTTTTTATTTCTATGTTTTAATCTGTTCTTTTTTATTATTATTTTATATCATTTTCTATTTCAATCCACTTCACCTCCTTCACTCCTCCGCCCTCATCCAGAGCGCTAACGTTAACGACTCCCACCAGGGGATCAATGAAGTAATTTCTGATGCCGATTCCGATAAGTAACGTTCCGTCGAGATTAAAGTAACCGCTCGAAATCTGTTGATGCGGAGAACTCGGTGATAACCCCATCCACAGAAGGTGGCGCTGCCTCACAAGTCCGTACGATGGGCAGGTAATTAGCACTTGAACTCTTTAAAACAGGCCTGAGAAAACGGTTCCTGTTCGGGTTCTGTGGTTGGATGGCGTTGACAGACAGACAGGGCTTCAGATAAGACTGTGGTGTGTAATTATCATGCCAGTCATGCGAGGAAAAGCATACAAAGAGCGGAGCGTCGCTTTAGTCCAATACTGTAGATAAAGTACAAAGGCTGGAAGAATATGATGAGACTTTAAATGTCCCGGCGTCTGGTTTATCAGACTTCATTATGCAGATAGATCCGTGCATCAAGGTCTGGAGTCTGACTTTCACGGCGCCGTTTTTTTTTTTTTTTTTTCCCCGTCTTTTAATTTGGAAGGTTCAAAGACCTCGTCGGCGGGAGTTTAATTGGACTACAGCTCTCATTTATTTCTCTGCTGGTAAATAAAGCGATGTTGTTTAGAAAGTGGCAGGAAACACTCTTATTGTCCTTTTGTACGTTGTTGACACGGCGCCTGTGACCTTCTGATGACACGGTTTATTTTTTCACCCGAACTTCTGAGCCACGGTTGCTCCTTGTAGTTGGTCTGTTTACAGATGACGGACAAACTGCTCTGCTGCCTGATCATTAGGACAGGAAATAAACACAGCTTATTGGAGTTCTTTTTTTTTTTTTTTTTTGTCTTCTTTCAAGGTTCTAAAGTTCTTTAAGCTACTACCGCTTAAATGTCTTGTTATTTTTGTCTTCTTTAATGGGCGTCTAGCCGCGGCACATTTTTTTACATTTACAAAATCCTGGGGCACAACATTACATTTTAACACAGTACATATGATACAAATAGTTAATAATGTACTTACAAAATGTATTTATGTATTTTCATAAATGTATTATTATATCACAGTTAAGCTTGAGAGGCTCAGCTCACATGGATATGGATATACAAAAAAATGTTGTTGTAAAATTGTACAAAATTGTAAAAAAAATGAAAAATAAAAAAAATGAGCAATTGTAAAAAATGAACAATTGTAAAAAAATGAACAATTGTAAAAAATAACAATTGTAAAAAATGAACAATTGTAAAAAAAATGAACAATTGTAAAAAAAAATGAACAATTGTAAATATATTACCACCTCCACACACATACATTTCTTTTTCAAAATGTGTTTATTTGTCATATAAGTCTTAGAAACTTTTTTAAATACTCACTGCAGACTTCCTGAGAACAGAGGAACTAAATTAGGTAAATCAATGGTGTTATTTGGCCAACAGTAATCGCAATTCATAGCCTCTGCTGCCACCCACTGGAATAGAAGATTATTACATTATCTGCCACACTTTATTACAGCGCAGACACCCAACAGTGGTTAATTAGGTGATATTAGATCATTTCCTCGGGTACACCTGGTTGAAAATCACTGGTCTGGCCGTTTTGAAGCAGATTTATGTCGTCATTTTTTTAGGTTTGAATCCCCCAGCTGCAAGGTTGCAACCAAGGTGCTCTGGTGCCAACATGGTGCAGTGTGATTTGGGTGTCAGTCATGGAGACTGCTGCCCCTGAGACCCGGCAATGGAAGAGGATGAAGACGAGTAAATGAATGAATTAAATTAAGGTTCTCAAACTCACGGCCCGTGGGCCATTCATGGCCCATGGAGCGATATTTTTGGCCCCGGCATTGATGTGAAAGTTGAATGTTAGCGGTTAGATTTATGGACACTGCTGTGGTTGAATGTGAGTATTACGAGACTTTTTTGAAGTGTTGTATTTCAGTGGTAAATTGTTTTGTTTTTTTTTTTTTTTGTTTTTTTTCATTTTCGCCATTTTTTTTGTTCTGTTTTGAACATTAAATGCTAGTGTGGCCCTTTGGCGAAATAACAGTGGAGGCAGTGACCCTTCACCTTTTTGAGTTTGAAAACGCTGAACTAAGTGAAATGATAGGACCAGAATATCTTGGTCTTCAAGTGGCCAAGCAGTTTTTTTGCCTTCCAGCCTTGGTGCTAGGAAACATTCTGTTGCAATAACTATATTTCAGCTCTGAAGGTTCCTTGTCAAAATCAGCTGTCTTCTTCTTTGATGACGTTCTGTCCTCTGAGCCTTCCTGTGGGTGGTTTTGGACGGTGCTATGCCCAGAGCCCCTCAGTGGCAACCTGGCAGCTGGTGGATTTGAACCTGAATCCATCTTGTGGACCTAAGTAGGCTTCATTAACCACTGGGCCACCAGTGCTGCCCTTCACTGGATGGTGATAAATGGAAAAGTTTAAGTTGTTCACCCCTGGTGCATGTCTGTGGTCGGTTTTAATTAGTTTTACAGCTTGTTTGACCCTCAGCTGTATTTCCAAGCTACGTTACTATAGTAATACCCAAAATTCAGCAACTCCGTTAAGGATATATTTAGTCTCGGTTTCTCAAGAATGTTATGTGTTTATGGTAGAGTTTCTGAAGGAATATTGTTTGTGGCCCAGAAGTTGCTGGTGTGTTGGGTTTCTTGCATCTTAACAGGACAAATGTCCCCATAAACTATTGGCCTTCAATGATGAAAAAAGACAAAGACTAATAAATCAGTTTGATCTGTTGTTTTATCTCCCAGATTAGGATTGTATTGCCGTGTCAACATAGGTGAGTGAAATAGGATTAGGATTAAAATCAAGTAACATCAGACTGAACGAACAAATTGTGGACACAATCATACCAGTAATGCTAATAACAAATATATAACTTCATATTAGTGTTACGTAGGTAGATACTGTAGATAGGTAGGTATATGGATGGATGGATAAAAAGGTAGATAGATACAGTATATAGGTAGAGGTATAGAGATGGAGAGGTAGGTAGGTATGTAGATAGGTGAATAGATAGGTAGATAAATAAGTAGATATATGGATGGATGGATAGATAGATAGATAGATAGATAGATAGATAGATAGATAGATAGATAGATAGATAGACAGATAGATAGATGGGTAGGTAGGTAGGTAGGTAAGTAGGTAGATAGGTATATAAATAGATACAGTACGTAGATAAATAGGTAGATAGATAGATAGATGATAGATAGATAGATAGGTAGGTAGATAGATAGATAGATACATAGATAGATACATAGATAGATAGGTAAATAGATAGGCAGATAGGTAGGTAAACAGGTTAGTAGATAGTTATATAGGTAGATGGCTCTAAGTTAATAATGGACACCACCTAATCAACCCAAATCCTTGTCTTCACTCGACCCTTCAAGTCCAAAGCCCATCTCCAGATCAGTCTCACAAGTCGCCATTTCATTGACAACACTTTTGCAGAACTGTCCGTTGGGCATAGAGCAGAACTCCACTGACCTACGCTCCGCTGCACCCGTCAGTCATAAGTCAGTGCGGTACGAGTCTAAGGGTAACCATCCCTGATTGGTTAACGACACTTCCCATTAGCCTGTTTGTGGATGCTGCTCTTTAATAACTCTTTAATTCACCATCGGATGCACGTTTGCCCCCGCGGGACTCGCGGTGCTTCGTCTTTGTTATGACTCCTCTGACAGCTCCCACCAGCACCAGGCATCCATTCACATTCCACATTTTACAGCTATTAGACGTATTACACGCAACCAGATTGATCACTCCGCCCCCACCTCGTAAATCGGTGCCGTGCAACAAATTGGTGGATGGAGCTCAAGGGTAAACGTGGTGTCATTTTCGCAGCTGTGATGGAAAAGTGACAGGAGGCGAATGGGACGGATAATGAGCGATGATGTGAAAGGACACTTACACTTAATCGATGCTGAACTCCAGGAAGTAGCGTTTGGCGTGACGCTCTGGCTGTAAACACACTAGAGGGAGTAATTGTTAAAAAATTACATTGGAAATAAAATGACGCCTTTGGATGAGTGATATATGCTATATATTCACTCATATATGTTACAAGAAAAGATGGGTTATACGTGATGTGTTGGTAGAAAAGTGTGTTCAAAATCTGGTCTGTGACCCTATTGGAGCTCAAAATTTAAAAACAAATCATAAAAATAGGTTATTTTTAATGTTTATATAATGGCTCGGATAGCACACTTGCCTCGAAATTAGAAGGCACTGGGTTCGATTCCCATGCTTTATAATGTTAATCCTTCTCGCTAGGCAGGGCTTAGAATTGGTTCAAGGAGCAAAAACGAAAAGTGGAAACATAAAATTTGGTTTCTGAGCAAAAATTTTTTTTTTTTTTTTTTTTTTTTTACTGCATACAGGTAACTGATTAATCCCTGTTTTATTTCATTTGTTAAAAATCCAGTGTAGCTGACAATTGAATTCATTTATTTTCTAAAACTTTTATAATAGCCAAATTAATTTGAAGCAGGATTTTTTATTATTTTTTTCAATCGATTTAGAACAAAAGATTTTTTTTAACGTTTCTGGTTTTGGGTTCCACCAAGACAGTGATGCTCCTGAACCAGTTAGAAATATGGTTCCTGGATTGTTTTAGGAGATGAATGACTTTAATTGTGGGCCAAGTGTTTCTTTTCCAGAACAAAGAAAAAAGAAAAAAAAAAATCTGCCAAAAGTTTTCGTTTTTCAAGTTCAAAGCCCTGTTCCTCAGTCATCAACAGCTAAATGCATGAATGTAAATGCTATTTTTTTAATCCCCTCCTGAGTTTGAAAAGATAAAAAATATTTTGTAAGTAAAACTTGATTTATCATTTTTTAAATATTATTTTGATATATTACCTTTTCTCATTTTAATTCCAGATTTTGATGTTGTTTTTTTTTGTTTTCTAGGATGTTTTTGGCGTTCACTCCAAGTTGCGTGCAGGTTACCAGTCAAAAAAAAAAAAAAAAAAAAGATATTTTTGAGATTTAGAAAAAAAAATCTAAATTAGAAAGGTCATCTATCATTTAATAATTTGTTTTAGATGTTTTGTTTCATTTTCTTAATGCTCTATTTCTGTTTATCCTTAATTATCTTTTTTAAACTAAACCTTTTCTTAAAAAAAAAAAAAAACTTTTTCCTCTTAATATCCTTCATCTAGTCAAAACTGTTTTGCTATTTTAGGTTGGAGCAGAAGAGAGTTTTGCTGCAACTGGTCACGACCTGTGCCATGTTGTTGAACTTTACAGAAATGATCATAACATTTCTAACAAACACTAAAATTTCTTTTTTTTTTTTTCAAAATTTGTTGGAGAACTTTTGCTCCTACGTTTTCCGAGAATTTAATCCTTGTTCTAACCACCCGGTCAGGCTGCACATCAGATTTTGACTTGGTTTTTCTCACTTGATGACTGTGTCTTGATATTTTTCTGGTTTGTTTGTTTTTGACACATTTTTGGCAGTGACACCTGCAGCCCTGGCCACAGTTGTTTTGTGTTATTTGTCCCTTTTTTTTTTTTTTTTCTGTCTGTCACACATTAAAGCAGAAAAGACTTCTGTCTGAGTGCAAACTGCAACTGTAAGATTTTTTTTTCTAATGTAAAAGATTGACAGCATTCAGAAAAAAATGTTTCTAAAAACATCATTCAGAAAAAAATTTTTCTGTTTTTTTTTTTTTTTTTTTTTTCCCAGTCAGAGAGGCTTTTTATTCTTTTGTGTTTCAGGCAAAAGCTTTCCCTTTCCCTACTGGCCTCCTGCAACCACTTTGACACAATTTCAGCTTCCCCGCTCCGCTGTTGCTCCACTGTAGCTCTGCTTTTTTTTTTTTTTTTTTTTTTTT
>JAFBJS010007980.1:19841-58155 GCA_016785265.1 Paraplagusia blochii | reverse complement strand
GATTATACCACCTTCTTCCAGTCACTCTCCAAGTCATTCATATGTTCCTTGGCAAAGTTCAGGTGGGCTTGACAGGTGCTTTCCTTAGCAGGGGTACTTTGCGAACACTGCAAGATGTTAGATCATTGCAGTGTAACGTGACTGTGATCCCAGCTGCTGTAAGGTCATCCACTAACTCTGCCCGTGTTGTATTATGGTGATTTCTCACCATTCTCATGATCCTGGAAACCCCACAAGGTCAGATCTTGTTTGGAGTGTCTTCAATTCAGGTGACAGGGTAATTTGGAGAGTCTGACTTGTCTGTATTAACAAGAACTCCTGATGGTCATTAGGGGATCAAATACTTATTTTCTTCAATGAAATATAAATAAATTAATATAAATTATTTAAAGTCACTTTCTTGATTTTTTTTCTTTTTTTGACATTCTGTCTCCACATGTTAGAATACACCTAATAATATTACAGACTGATCAAGTCTATCTTAGTGGGTAAACCAACAAAATCAGCAACTGATCAAATATTTCTTTTCTCCACTGTATGTGGTGTTAGGAAGTCCATGTGATTTTTTTTTTCTCCAAATGTCTCCTGTCTCTGTTTTACCCCACTAACTCATTTCCCTTTTGCAATCTCCTTTTGTTTCTCTCCCTGTATCTCTTTGCCATACTTTCTATTTTTTCAGTCTCACTAAACCCCATTTGCTTCCTGCATCGTGGATTTTTTTTTTTTTCAACTTTAGTTTTGATCCCCTGCAGCAGAATAATATCACATGTCAGAACGGGTCAGAATCTAACCATCACACGTGTACATGCAGTCGCTTTCACACATGTAAACTCACATGAGCCGATGTGCGTCTGAGCAGCTGAAAGCACTTGACATGTTCTGCACACACAAGCTGAGGTCTGTCACAGGGTTGGACATGTCTCTCCGTCGTCTCAGTCAATGATCAAAGAATTGGAATAAAAGTCAACCATTGGATTTCTCATTACCTACTCGTCAAATATGACATCAGCTACAAGCAGGTCGTCTGTCACCGTATCACATAATGACGAGTCTGTTAGGAGGCTATGTATTCTCCCATTGTACTCCTGTTTTCTCACCTACAATATACATCTAAAGACTACTCACGATGAATAACTCACCTATTAATTATGTATTGTTTAGAAAATCATAGCAATGGTTAATCAAGAACTTTACCTTGATATATATCTGTGATTTTTGCTTAATATATAATTGCCATTTGTTGTAATTTTTCTTTATTTCGGTATAGCCTGTGTTGATATATCCTATTTCACAGACCTCGGTTGCAGGGTAATTAGATGTCACTGCTTGTTCTCTTCGGATGTATCTATGTGAGTCCAACGCCATTACACTCAAGCCACAACATAGATGTGTTCAAGACTTAATCATTTGCTTTGCCGCACTGGAAACATCATTTTTAATTGACAGATTTCTAGTGTAAGTAAACCAGATCCTACTTTGGTGGATGCTAAGTTTGTACCATATCTTAATAACGAAACTTGTAGTGAACCAAAGAAATAGATTTTGTCATTTAGATTTTTAAATATTAGTTTAGTGAAGTGCCATTTTACTAACACTGTTCCCTGGTTGAAATGTAGATTGTTTGATGCGAGAAAAAATGCACAAAGTAACACTTTTCTAACTTTTCTGAATGTCAAGTGAAGGAAGAACATTTAGAGGGTGACAGTCTTCAATCTGTATACAGATAGTACATGTGTCTTCTAGGGATGTCGGATATAACATTTACCGACACCAATTTATACCGATTTAAACTGATATTGCACACTTCATTCCCGATACCGATATGAACCCATACCAGTACCATGATAGGCAGCTAATTTCCCCTGAATAACTGTGATACCAGACAAAATGTATTCTATATGTAACTGTGTACAACATAAACACACTACTTCAATAGAAGTTATAGAAAAATCACACATTTTTTTTTTTTTTACCATTTGTCATATGATCTTTGTGCAGCATTTGATGTAAACAAGAAATGTCTAGTGTTGGACAGAATAACTTTCCAAAAACATTGATTTACATTATAAACCAGGCTCATTCAGCCCTCAGAATAATAGGCAATACAAATGGGCACAAATGGAAACAGTTGCAGTATAAGAGTAAAAGCCCTCTTTAATGAGAGAAAAGAACATTGCAACATCATCAGAATGTAAACGACTCTTCTCGTTGATGACATGAGAGACGACACCGAACGGAGTTTCACTGGCAAATGTCCAAGAACTACTTATTTCAAATACGATTAGTGATGACATAGCACGGCTACAGAAACTCCACACGTTTAGTCAAAATAGTGTCTTGAAGAGGAAAGAGTGGCTGGTTCTCCAGGACGTTGAACGCCATGAAGTTTGTCGGATGTGTTCCACTCTTCTCTGTTCTTTACTGTATTTAACTCTGCTTTGCAGCATAAAAATGCTCGTAATAAAATGTTAAAATCTTCCCCCCACCCTCGCATGACCAGCTCCTTAGTCAATAAGAATGACAGTTTTCTATCCACAAAATACTCCAGACCACGGACATTTGCTGTAGCATTGATCATTGTTGTTGTGTCTTTAAATGACATCAATAATTCCGGTCAAAGTGTCAGTAATGCTGACTCAGCACCCCATGAGAAAGTATTTGCTCAGACTGCGGCTTTGAAGCATTGCATTTTGAACAGTGGAAAACCAATATTGATATGTTCCAATATTAAAAATTATGCTGATATCGGCCTGATATTTTTTGGTGGACCAATATATTGTACATCCCTAGTTTCTTTACATTTATGGCCATACTTTTATGTTACATATGCACCTGATGCAGTAAATATGCATACGTACTAAGTGTCCCTTGTGTAAATACATGACAGTTTCTCTGAGGCGGGCCTTGAGTGATTCTGATGAGTGGCTGAGTGATTTTAGAGTTGAGTGGCTTGGCAGTTTGAGTAATTTTCTGTCTGTCTGGCGTGCTGCATTATAGCTTATGGTTCTAATGTAGAAATTGCGTCATTTCCCTTGTGTCCCTGTACCCTTATATTTAATTATTCCCACGTCCAAAAAATCCTCGAAAATCCTAAACCAGAATATTTGCCACATTATTAAATACATTTGAAATTACTATTTCAACACTTTCAATGTGTTCAACAACAACAGGGTGAAGGCATTTAGTCAGGGTGTCAGAAACAAACCATGCAAAACACATCGGATTTTGTCTTACAATAAATTGGTTTGCAACAATTGGATAATTCTGTGCAGTCAAGTGTGTGTCATAGAGCCCAACAAGGCTTTTGTGGAGGATAATGGGAAATGACTTTCCACGTTTCCGATTTTTACGACATTGTGATAGACTTTTTGTATTTTCCTTTACTAGTTTTGAATGGTTGTTAAGAAAAGGTACAAAAACATTCTGTCTGAACTAAAGAAAATAATAAGCAAATAAAAAACTACAACTTGTCACTCAGTGACCAGTGAGTTGCCAGTACCTGAAACTCTTTACTACAACACCTCCACTGTTGTGCTGACTTGCTTGGATGGCAGAATTAAATGCTTCATGATTTGACTTCCCTGACGTCAAGGTAAAACACCAAGATACCTTGATATCTCTTAGGTCTATTGTCTTTGCTACAATTAAACACATTCTTTTTAGCCTGGAGCCTTATTTTCCATAGTTTTCCAAAACATAGGAAATATGGAGTGTTCATACCACAGCAATAGTCTCCAGAGATAGTCTCTATGAGTGTTTCTTTTTCTTCTCGTTTTCCTTCCATTTCACCTTGTCCTCTGCATCTTCTGCTCTACCTCCATGTCCTCCCTGACTGCATCCATCAATCTCCTCATTGTCTCCTACCCGGAAGCTCCATCTCTAGGATTCTACTACCAATATAATCACTGTCCCTCCTCTGAACAAACCTTAATCTGGCTTCTCTGGCTTTTTCACCAAACCGTCCTGTCTGTGTTGTCCCTCTAATGACTTTCATACTTGATTCTGTCCAGCCTAGTCATCTCACACAGATCCTCAGCATCTACAACTCCAGCTCAATCATCGGTCTTTTGCCTATTAGTAGTGTCTCTAACCCATACATTATGGCTGGTCTGGACAACTGTCCAGTAAACATTTCCCTTCACCTTATCTTCCATACCAAATCACTCCTGACACTTTTCTCCAGTTGTCCATCCTACATGTGCTCTATTCTTCACCTCTCCTGCACAGCCTCCATTGCTCTGAACAGTTGATCTTAAGTATCTCCTGCACCTTCACCACCTCTGCTCCTTGTAACCTAAACATTCCACTGTTCCCCTTTTCATATATACTCATGTACTCTGTTTTGCTTCAACTGACCTTCATTCCTGTTATCTCTTTTGCAAACCTCCATCTATCTATCTAGGTTCTCTTTTAGCCACTGCCTAAACTTACTGCAGATCACAATATTTTAGGGGTGTATAAAGTTATCATTTAAAGGATGAAACAAATTTATTGGGATCAGGCCCTTGTATTAAAGGTTTGCTCCAGAAGGTGAATTCAACATAAGGACTGTAATTGTTTGACTCATACTCCTCAACATATACGTATGTGTACATGTTTTTATTTGTAATATAACATCGCTAAAGATGTTCCTTTTCCAACCTTATTTGGAAGCTGGTCTGTCTGATATACAGAATTACTCTCTGTTCCCTTGTAACCATTAAGTATGATGATTACAGAAATTATGATTAGAGCCCCTTAACTCTGCCAAATATGTCTGAGGTGTAAGAAGGTGTAAAACACAGGCCTCTAAGCTTTCACCAATTTACCATAAGGACTACAGCAATGATGATAATAAAGATTAGAACACGATAGAGACATTGGTAAATCAACCCAGACCTGATTTGATCTCTCAGCTCTGGGTGAAACTGTCATTGCCCCCACGAGTGCTATTGAAACAAAGCAGAGGAGAGATGGAGAAGGAGAAGTTGATATGGTTTGCAAACGGCCACCGAGGGAACAAGAGCACGGTGAGATTTAGGAAAGTAGAAAGAAAATAATAAAGGAGACGAGAGGAAATAGGATAAACTAGATACAAACTGCAAAACAGGCTCACAGGGAAACACTTCAAGCAGAGGGAAGGAAAGACTGAACAAGTAGATGGTAGTAGATATAAATAGACCACTGATTCCGAAAGACTGTGTCAAGACCTGCTGGTGGGTTGCAGAATTTTTTTTTGGATTTGTCTCCCATTGTGTTTCCCAGGACTTCACCATTTGACTTCGTCATTTTTGCCAGTTCAATTTAAGTGAACTCGGTCAACTATAACATTAATGTTCAATAATGTTCCAGTGATTTATGACTTGGATTGTGATGGTTTGTAACTTCTAAAATATAGGTCTCCATAGTATGCAACCGTAGTGTGGTTGCAGTCAAAATGTCAAAAAAAGTCATAGCAGGCAAAAAAAAAAAAAAACAGGCTCATCTCACCAAATCTAAGACTAAGCACTAAAACTTTCTTAATTTAGTCATGCTTTATTCACAGTGGACCAACATAAAGAAAGGATTAAGAGAGGCTGGCAGACAGATGATTAATTTGTCTTACCTCAAATAAGGCTTCATCTTCGGTGGCGTTGAGGTATAAGTCCTATTAACTTGAATTTGTTTAACGCGGTTTTACACTTGGAGATGGAGATGACAACTATGCATCATGTAGACAAGGGGGTGTCAAACTACTTTGGGTTCTGGGGCTGCAAAAATCAGTCCAGTATAATCATAACACGGTAGCACTAATGAACTAATTACTTTTCTACACAAGTTTTTTGTAAATTTTAATTTGTGTTTTTCATTGTTTGCAACCCATGATGCTGATAATAATGTAGATTGTGATTTAATACATACAGTATATAATGCATGATAGTTAATGGCTTTATACACTATTTCTTAACAGTATTTGTGAGCATAACTCCCAGTAGAAAATTGATTGATTTTGATACTGCTATGAGCTCTATTAAAACACTGTAATTACTATAAAATTGCTGCCTTTTATTATTGACTCAGGAAGGCTGTTGATTATACACTAGCGTTGCAGTTTAACCTGCACATAGGTCTTTAATTCATTTAATGTAGTCAGTGTTTTTTGAGTGTTTGGTGCGGTTCTCAGTGGTACCTGCTGGACCCAAATCCGGTTCCTTAACATCCAGGCCACCATGGCCCCAAGATATATATTACTATTGCATACAAATCTGAAAAAAATAGTGTCATAAATGGATACTTTTTCATATTACAGTGTAACTCAGATTGTTGTCATTTGGGGCAGCAGTGTTCTAGTGGTTAAAAATCAGACTGGGCTCCAGGGGGTTCCAGGTTCAAATCCACCTACTGCCAAGCTGCTAACACTGAGGTGCACTGAGCATTGCATCGTTTCTATTCACTACTCCCCAGGTGCTCGTAGCTGCCTACTGTTCACTTTGATGATGGGTCAAATGCAGCGGTCACATTTTGTTGTGTGCAGTGGTGTGTAAAAAATGTCACATTGACAAGGAGTTTGCTTTCCTTCCATTTCCTTTCATTTCCTCAAGACAGTGTAGCGATGTTCTTTGAAAATGTTTCAACCTCTGTATCGTTAGGCTGTAGCATAAATAGCCCGGTCATTTGTTGGCCAAGTTGTGATATCTGCCTTACTATAGAAAAAAAGTGTGTGTTTTTGTGTGTGTGTTTCTAAAATTTTCAAATATGACTTAGGCAATGAAGCCATGCAACTAATGGCATGTATGATTGAATTTGTAGTGTTGTCTTTGCAGGAACTTGTGAAAACCAACTAGTGGGTAAATATAACAGCAGTGTCCAGTTTTTCTCCTTTCTTTGTCTCTATCTACCTCCCACTCTCTTTCTTTCCCTACTAGGGAATGACGTTGAATTTTCATGAGGAAAGCTTTTATGTTTCAAGGTTGCTCCCAGCTGTTGGACTTGTATCTCTAACAACATTCTCACCATCAATATTCTTTACAGACTTTCCTTTTGAATTTAATTTCATTTTCTTTCTTCACTCATCTTCCTTTCTTTATTGTTAATGTGATACCATCTTATACTATAAATAGGATATTGTGGACTGCATGGCATAGAAAACATTTTTATAGCCACTTGAACTTTTAATCACATGAGATTAATACATTGTTACTCTGTATTGAATTCAAAGTAAAGAAAAGTACAAAGAATGCTTGTTACAGACATGTCGCTGGCTATTGCTGTGATCGCTGCAATATCCTTTGTAATAACATCCCTGCAAAGACCTGAAGAAGCCATTTTGGCTCCTGGGCACTTTCCCTTCTCTCTTCTTTATCCACAAATCACCCCGACAGTGGAAGGTGATTTTCTTTTTTTTTTTCCTGTAGTCTGGTAGCTCATTACAATTCAACTCAACATGTGCAGACAGCAAACGTATTTTTCTGCTTTCAACAATTTTCCGTCCGTGTGATGACTGAAGTTCTGTGTTGTGATTCAGATCAGGTTGTGCAGATAAAAACAAGAATGGTTAACAGGAGGTAAACACTCTGGAGTTCAATCCTGAAATATATAGAAAAAAAGAACAAGATCAAATTGGAAATGTTGTTTCAGTGTTTTTCTATATATATTATTCCATTGTTAACATTTGAAGCTGTGTTTTTTTTCTTTTCTGTTCCATCATCTACTGGTAAAGTTCAAATTTCTTATCAGTTTGTTTTTTCTTCCACTTGCTGGGGCCATCATTGATTTGTTACTCTCCTCTTCTTTTGTCCTAATCTCCTGGCCTCTATATTAGTTTTTCCTCAGTTCCTACTGCTATGCAGTAAACTTCATCTAGCTAAGGGTAAAATTAGCCAAAGACAAGTAGAAGAGAAAACATTTTTATTTACTCTCTCTCTCTCATGTCTGCTTTCCTCAGGATTCTTGAGTGCAGAGCAAGACTTGTCGGGAATTATTAGATTTTCTTAGTACATCAGTTAAAAAAAAAAAAACCCTAATAAAAATTTGATTTTATTAGTTAATCCAACAAAAAACATACATTTAATGGGTGTTGTTTTGGTCCAGTGGTTATCTCTTTCATTGGTGTGAATCTTAAGACGTGATTGAGTGATGTAATGGAGTGACGTCCATTAAGAAATGTGATTCAAAGCAAATGAAAAAAAAAAAAAACACAGCTGGAAGACAAGACATTTTTTTCTTTAATAAAAATTGGATGGTGCTATTTTAAACTGCACCACATTTTTTAATATACATTCAAGTGCTTTGTACTAGTCTATATGGCTAGGTGTTGGGGTATTATGTTTTTAGACTGCATACTGAAAGCCCCAATCATTATTCTTACCTATCGTCTGAAATAGGAAACATATTGACCTTTAATCCAGCTTGGATATAAATAATACCTGTAATCACAAGTCTACAGTATGGATTTCTTTTTTTTTTTTTCGTTTCTGCTGTTCATAAGTGATGATTTATTGGGGATTTTTCCTGTCTACCCTTCCTTTGATTGTGCATGCTGTATGATTTAATGTAATTAGTTTGACTCTGATTACCTACTTAACTAATAAAACACCCCCAATAATGAGCTTCATGGCGTTAATGATATCCATTTACCCCCTAATGAGACAACTCACCTTAATGAGGCAGAGGAGAGGGTAGATTGTCATACATTGTTACAAAAAGTAATGTACGGTAACAAACAGGGAGAACAATGAGGTCTGAGAGAGGCACATGGACAATATTGTTTTATACATTGAGTAGGGAATCCCTTTTACAAATACTCCATACAAATATATTAAGTAATGGGTACAGTGATTATATGTTATGATGTATAGTATACAATACAGTAATATTCTCGGCTTATGGTAGCTTGTTGATAGAGGAAGTCAATGTATTGCTAAGAAATGTCATATGGGGACAATCACGGTCCTAATGCTGGTGCTGCAACTATCTGTAAGGTAAAAGATACCAAGGACCCCCGAGCTCAAGGACTCAGAGTTGGAGTTGAGTCAGTGATATGCATTTATGGGACATGAATTTAGTAATAAATAAATTTTATGGACATAAAGGGAGAGATGGGAGAAAGAAAGGGGGGCTCTGCATCTCATTTATGAGACATGAATTTATGAATATGAGAGAGAGAGAGGGGGGAGAAAAAGCTCAGTTTGTCATTTGGCCAAGCAAACGGCATCATGACTAGCAGCTGGTCCAGCAGGGACCCACAGACGGTACCTAGGACACTGATATAGAACTTTCAGTTCTAATCAATGACCTGTCAAAAATGTAGTCTAGTGACTTGCACATCGTAACATAGTGGCATGTTGGATGGTTGCTGAGACACAACAAGGACAACTATTTACCAGTCAAAGTAGGAAAAAAGTGCATAAGTGAATATACTGAGGGTCAACCATGAAATGAAATGTGCTGTGAATCAGAGGTAAAAAAAAAAAAAAAAGTTGTAACGTTGTGTTTATGGACAGCAGTGAGTCATTTTATGATGTTGGGCCTCTGTCTAATGACAAAAGCGTAAGTTGTCTTGTGGCAGGTGTTAGGACAGCTAGGTGACGTTACCCTGAAATATAGACATTTATCTCAGAACAAAAAAAAAAAAAAGTAATAATAATTACAGATTTATTTCCCAAACTTCTCCTGGTGGACTTTTATCTCCTGACCCTGCCTTGCTGTGTTCATTTCTTATAAAACTCGGGCCTGAGACAGCTTCTACAGAGAATGTCGCCAGCAGGAGCACTGAGGGCTGCATCCGCGGAGGAGATTGATGACTGAAGTCTGATTTAGGGAGATATGGAAAAAAAACAAGTTGCCTTGCATTCTGACAGTGCTGCACAACCAACTCTGAAAACCTTCTATTTGCAATTTCATTAAAGCTAGCCAGGGATAATAAATGAGAATTATTTTAAATCTATCAATGAAACAGTTAGCAAAGTTAAACATCACTGATACATTTACAATCCTGTAGGAGATTAAAATGCACTCAAAAATTGGCTAAGAGAAATATGGATGGGTAGAAAAAGCAATTAGACCTACAGAAACACAAAAGGCAATGTTGGTAAAGTTAGACAATATCATTAATCAGAGGGGCCAAATGGCTCCTTCGGGGGGAAATGAAGAGAAAAAAGGAACTTTTAGGGCACATTTTTCATCTGCCTGTTCTGCGTCATGTCTAGCACACTCTGTGACCTAAAGCTAACCATGAGATAACATCTAACTTTCTCATACAGGAGGGTAAGTCGGGAAAACACAGCAGTATGAAATTTTAAAAAAGAGTGTAACAGCAGAAAAAGAGGGCATTATGTAAATGGTTTGTAGTAGATGTGGATGTTGGGATCAATGCTAACCACTGAGTCTCTTATCCACACATCAAGTAAGTTATGTTTCTCATACCGGCCCTTGGCTTTCTTCTTATTGCTGCAATCCAATTTAAATGCTTACTTAAATTTTCTTTAACTCCACTTTTTTTTAGCTGGGGCTGATAAAGACTAATCTCTAGTCTATATAATAGCAATGACATTTGTAGGGAATTCTGTGAGATATGGTAGTGCAACAGTATCAGGTGAAAAACAAAGAAACTTGGTGAAGTAAGGTTAAGTATCATGAGTAAGGTCTTTGAATATTTGTTGTTTCAAGTTGGATAACTCGTATTTAGGTGAGCTCATATTCATAAGAAGATAAATCTGGACTGCAGGAAGACTAGTTAAACATTAAATAGCTATGGTTTTATTATGTCAGGGTAATAGTAGTGTTTCTACTTCCTGATAACGATAATGTGAGCATCTTCACATCTTAAATCGCCCTAAGATTTGACTTTAGCCAGAAAGCATAACTGTTATGTGAATTCTGTAATGCTCTTTATTCTTTTTTTTTATATACACTAAGATTAACTAAAAAAACTGAAAAACACTTTCCTTTAAAGTTCACCCAGTAAGCCAAGACCAAGCTCTACTTGCAGGTCTTTCATGAATGACTTTTTAACCTTTTAATTAAGCAACCTTTCAAAAGACCTTTGCGTAAATGACCTTTTTAGTTGTTACTAGCCTCTGTCTGAGCCTTTTTTCTATATGAATGTGTCACCAAGGTCCATTTCTCAGCTTAGTTAATTTCAAAAACTAGCCTGTCTGCAAAAACACCGCGTTTCACACTGCTTGTAAATAGGCAGAGGTTGATAATTTAAGTCAATTGCAATACTAAAGACATTAAAGACATTTTTTTTTCTCTAATTCAAAATTTCTCTATCTCTTCCCACTACTTCCTTTACATTCTTCTCTTCTCTTGCTGTGCATCCTTGTACTTTGTCTTTATCTTCTGTTTGTGAGAGTTGCAGTGGACTGGTGCCAGCTCCTAATGGACCTTTGGAAAGAAGGAAAGGTTATGCATCACTGTGTGAAGAAGTAGGGAGACAGTGAGGAAGTATTTGGAGAGAAGCCGCAGGGAGAGTGCTTTAAGAGTGAGACCTGTAACACCCATGAGTTGTAGTGAAAGCAACTTTCAAGTCAGAGAATCCTTCAAGCAACTCAAGGGACTGAAATTGTGCAAGTGAGAGGAAAGGCTAGATGCCTATGGGAGCCACAATCAATGATGGGATCTGAAATCCATTCTCACTTATTGAAAGATTTAATACACAACACTTCCTATAATTTGTCTTTGCTCTTTGGCCATCCAGAGCCTAAGGGAAAGCTCAAGGAAGGAAGGAAGTTGCTTCACTCCTGGAACTCCACCCTGACTGGATGTAGATGTGTGTGTCTATATTTCCAATATAGGAGCTGCAAAAAGTTGGTATTTATTTAAAACCTCTAAAAAAAACGTAAAACTTCTAAACTTCTATATAACTTCTATAATCTCTAAAGTAACTTAAAAAATATAAAATTTGGCAGACATCCTCCGATGTGCAGTCAAAATACACCATAGCTATTTCAGCAATAAGATGAGGAAATTGCACGCTGTTTGCGTAGAAAAGTACAAAGCACTGTTTGGTATGGGGAATATTTGTCCACTAAGAGAGGAGAGATAAACTGAATATTATGGCATTGGTGGTTCAGTGGTAGAATTATCGCCTGCGTTTCCTGGCCAATTGCAACAAAAACTTTAGGGGCAGTTGGTGGCCTAATGGTTAAGAAAGTGGACTTGGGTTCACAAGGCCCCTGGTTCGAATGCCCCTACCACCAAATTACCGCTGAGGTGCCCAGAGCATTTCCTGCTACATGGCCACAAATTGACGTAAGACATAAACAGGACATTAGCCCACTAGAGTGGTGAACCCATAGACACATATACATGTATTTGCACATCTCTGCAGGTTGAGGAGCGGACAGAATAATACAATACAAAAGGTTTTCCAACCGCAGTTCGGCAATAACTCTGCTAAGTCCAAGGCAATAACAGAATCTATTGTTCATTATATTATGAAACAATGTCCTGTGTGACAATCTGGTTACAGGAGTGCTATTCTATTGTCCTCCACCTCCATCTTAAAGTCTGTTCTTCCAACAGCAACCTCACCATTGTTGCACTGTTCTACATACATATCTTGCACCAATCTAACATACTTGTCTGCCACTCCTGACTTCGTCACACAAAACAACAATTCCCTTGGCACCTTGTTATGGGCCTTTTCTAAATCTACAAAAACACAATGCAGCTACTTTTGACCTTCTCCTCATGTCCCCATCAACATCCTTAAGGCAAATATGACAACTCTGGTACTCTTTCTAGGCATATAACTATTATTATTCACAAATCCCTACCTTCTTCCTCAACTTAACCTCAACTACTCTTTCCGAAATATTCATTGTAAGGCTCATCAACTTTATCCCTCTGTAATTGTTACTACTCTGCACCTTTCTTGTAAATCAGCACCAAAACACTTTTCCTCCACTCAATAAGCGTAAAATAGTTCAATGACATATAATAACAATGTAGATCAAGACTGCGGTATATTGCGCTGTATAATTGTGGGGTTATTGCTATTGCTCCCCCAACACTGTTCTTTTTCCTCCCTCAGAGGCGGGTTTAACAGTTTAATTGGCCAGTGGACAAAGACGTTTTTGAGCCCAGTGTCCTTTGCCACTGCTGCCATGAAAACTATGATGATTCTGACTCTGACCTCCTTTTTGATTATATATTTCTAAATCTGTTAAAAGTGCACATCGAAGCAGGAAGATAATTGTGCAATGTAGTACTAATGTTTACTGAACGTTGTGAGCTTTTTTAGCTCATATTCTAACCTGAACTTTTACTCAGCTTTCTCGGAATTGTAATTGTTCAAGTGGAATTCTGGGTAATCTAGCATATATTCTTATCTATCTGACAGCCCAGCATTGACCCAACGAGAAAAGATACATGTGCAGTAAGTGGGAGACTTTAGCACTGACAGGCTGGGAATGGTCGATGTGGTGCTGTCTAGCAGCAGGATGAGAGCAGATGCTTTAGAATTTTGCCATATTCTTTGCGACAATATGATCTAAAAGAGTCATTCTGGCAAACATCTGTTCAATAGTTTTGTGGCAATGCTGCTACTGAGCCAGTCAGCTTGCTAACTGATAGTTGTGCTACTCTGATGTGAAATCAAGTCTGTTGATATGTTTTTTTTTTAGTAGTTGGTTTCTGCAGATGTGCTGAGAAAGTGTCACTCAGTCAGATAACACCAAGGAGTAAAAACATGTGCACTTTAACCTGTTACTGGAAAGAGCATCAAAATGTGTCAATCAACCTTTTCTCTGCTGTTATTACCATCGGTTGCAATTAAAATCTGACTTTAGCACATTTACAAAAGTACTTCAGTACAAAGTTGAAACTTAATATCACTTCACTCTGTGCTTGTATGTTTCACTGTTTTTTCAATGAAGCCCCGATTTAATGCGGGGTGTCTGACAAGCACACTTCCAAGACTTGGCACCAACAATCACCACTGAAGCTAATGCTAATGAAGATAATTAGCTCGGTCTGAGACTGTGGCCCGCATTTAATCAGCCTTTTATACTCCATAAGCAGATTTGGCACAGAAGATGTTGAATTGGCAGTAGACTCTGAGGATCCTGTCTTGAAACTGAGTCTGCACTAAACCATGCAACACAGGAGGCAAAGGAAGTCATTAGCTTTTTTGGATTGAATTCTCTGAGCCACTTTCAGGAAATCCAAGGTCATAGCTTATTTGTGCAGATAATTTATTGCAACCCCCAGGTTATATGGCTGGAGTGGTTTTGACAAGTGCAATGGGGTGATTGGGTTACTCATAAACATAACACATCGCTGTAAATGTCTTCATTTCCTGTCCAAACCTCAATGTCAGTTTAAAGTTAATCTAGGAAACGCTGTCACTTTATATGCAAAAAGGTTACATTTATTATTAATTCTAATTTAATACATTAAAAAGACCTATATTTACTTATTTAATTAGTATTTAGTAATTTAGTAGAATCCGGCTGCCCTGACCCTTGTGGGTGGCCTTATTGGTAAGAAACTGGACCTAGGTCCAAAGGGTTTCAGGTTTGACTCCACCAGCTGCCAGATTACCACTAAAGTGCCCTGACTATGGTACCATTCCCACACACCACTTCCCAGGTGCTTAAATTTGCCCACTGTTCACATTGTTTAATAGAGTGACCTACCTGTGGGTTGAAGCTGAAACAGCAGGTGGCCTGAACTTGATGGATCTATAGAGACTTCCCCATTTCACACTGTGGAGTAATAAATGGTTTGACGACAGAGGGCAGGCTTATTCCAAAATTCCTTCCTAAAAACCTTAATTTACATCGCAGTCTTCTCTTGTCTGCCTCGAATGCAGAACAAAACTACATAGTGATGTCATGAGTTGCACAAAACAAACTATTATTATGATAACGTTTGTTGATCTAAGGAGCTCCTGTGAGAATTTGTTCATCATGATCTTGTTGAGTTTCCATAGTCAAGTGTACCAGTAGCTCCCCTGGCCATGGCAGATTGAGCAGCTCTGGAAAATCTTGATATCCCTGAGGTCACTCACTGATTGTTAATCTTGAGGGAGCATGGCTGACACGGTTCACACAGTTGTGTCTTGGACAAAGATAATTGAGTAAAAAAACAACAACGGGCCGAGGCTACTAGGACAGGTTGTGCATGTTGGAAATGGTTGGACAGCTGGGCAAACGGGCTGACGTATGGATGGATGGATAGTGCCATTGGCTTGAAAGATCATGTCTTTTTGATGCAACTACAGCAGGAATCATTTCACCAAAGTGAGATATTGTGACTGAGCTCTGGGTTGTTGAAGATTACGCTGAAATACTACCACTCCTTTAGTGAACTGGCACCAAGAAAGAGATGGATGCAAGTGCAAAAAGCATTTCCATTCCCTACTTCAACTTAAAAGATTGTTGAGGTTCTGTGTGCTTCCAGTGCTGTGCCAGATGGTAATCCTAATGTAAGGATCACTTTCCACAGTAGTGGGGCTGAATTAGCAGTCACAGAGCTGATGGGTTTATGAATCTTAGATGAAGCAGAGCAGAAAGAGCGAGGAAAAGAGACATCCTTGTTCCACTTTTTTCCCATCCTTCAGCTACACCATCATGCATGTACTGATTCCAAATCTCTGCGTCTTTGTGTCTCTTTCACTCAGTTGCTTTTGCTCCTGTGTGCTTGACTGCCCTGCTGTGTGGACGACAGTGACGGGTGACAATTTTTTAACAGAATTTGACAGAAGTGCTTTCACTGTGCGTGTTGCAGCAAGTCAGTGAGTGAATTACACTGTAACATATGGTGATGCTGCTGTCACCGCAATAGTGTGGAAGAATAGTTCTGCTATTCAGGGCACATAATTGCAGACCAGGCAGCTGATAGTAGTGACAGTCCAGGCATTTGCTGTGTGTCATGAGTTATAGCATGGACCCAGAAACCAATAGGCTCAAATGTATATATTATGCTACACTATAGATCAAGCTGTTCATTCTGTTGCTGGGCACAAGAATTTCTCTGCAGACGTGTCGCAAAATAAAATATTACTAATCGTTTATCAAAAATAAAGGCATAGTTTGGATTACACACAAGATGACGTCATGATGATGCCATTGACTAAAGGAGGGCTTTAAAATAAAAACAGAGAAAAAATATTTTCTGACAGATTTTATTAAGGGTGGCATCTTAGCTTTGGCTCACTGATCTGTCTCAGATGATGTGTCTCTCCAACATCTGTCTCCAATTACTCTTCACTTTCTATCACATCTCTCATCGGCTTAACGGGGTCTGAGCAAAGATTTGCATACAGCATGGCAATAGGCGATTAATTTCTTTCTACATTTTTTTTTTCTTCTCTTTCTTCCTGAAGAAACAAAGAGAGCTAATGACAGCTGAGGGTAATTAAACAACAGAGAAAACAAAGAGGGAGGATGGAGTGAAGAAGTTGTCAGATTTAGTCCCAGGGGATGGTGGCGACTGTTGCCATCCGAGCAGGCATTTGGAAAGAATGCCTCGTGAGGGATTGATGCCACCTGCTTCCTCAGCTTTCATCATCAAAGGCTGACACCGGTCTTTGTAGAGGGCTAAATTGTTTGTTGAGGTTTGGTTAAAAAGGGAAATCTGTACTTTATGAGGCAATGAGTGTGTCTACAAAAAAAATATGGTCTTTAATAGTTGTGGCGGTCAAACAGCACTTCATAACCACTGCTGGAGCAGACTTCTTCTCTGAATGCGCTCGTCCGATTCATCAGAGCACAGATTCTGATAGAGTTCTGAGGCTTGGGCAAACAGGATTAGGCAAGGAGCCGGTATTTGGACGAGCAGATTTACGGCAATGTGTCCTTGTATTGTAAATGGAATCTAGCAAAAGTTGCTTACTCGTAATTTGTAAACTTCTGGTTTAGAGTAGCTGGTATCCTGAAGCCCAAATAAATAAATCGGTCCTTCATTGTCATTGTGCATATTTCCTGTGGACTGTGGACCAGTCAAGAGTTACTTTCAAAGTTTTGGCGATACCGTTATCCTCAACAAAATAATCAGTTGATAGTCTCTCAGAATCCAATGACTATTGTGTAAGTCACCTTGTCTAACAACAGCTTCACCTAAAGTTAAGGTTTATACTTATTCTTATTCTAGCATTGTATGTGGCACTGTATGTAGATTGAGAACACAACACTAATTTATCAAACTTAGCACAGCAAAAGTATTTATTTCAAAAACCCTTGTGTTGAATCATAGACAAACTTATGAATGCCTTTAACTTCATTTAACAAACTTTATAAAGTAGAGGTTAATGTGAAATTACTTTTGAACTACTGGCTAGTGTTTATTCAGAAACTACCATGTAATCATGCTAAATTTAAAAAGATTGACATTGTCATATTTGGCGAAACCTTTAGATTTTAGTCATATTGCAATTTAAGAACTTGCCCTGACCTCTTAAAGACATGTATATGGTCTGTTTTAATGGAAAGAGTGATTTTTCATTTTGGCTTATCACCCATAAGGAACCCATTTAGATTACGTCTGCTTTCCCTTATTCTTAACAACAATGTCATTTAATTTCATATTAGGCTTATTATTCTCTGACGTCCTTGACCAACACTGATGCCATTAATTTCTTCTTGTTTACTTTTGGGAGGGACAATCTAGGACAGTCTTTGTAAGCTCTGGTATCTGAATAAGTAACAAATGTTTTTTTTAACAGGAAAAAAAGATTGTTCTTAAAATTTGAGGCATATCCACCAGACATTCTTGCCACCACATGGTTGGAGTTGATACAATTAAGAATATTCTATGACAAGTGCTTTTATGTTACTGCAACTACAATACATGTTAACTACAACATGTAACTGAGTTACCCTCCAGAGACAAAAAATTGACAAAAAACTCTTGAATCTAACAAAATGTTTGCAAATAGAATCTAATTGAAATACTAAAACTATTCAGCAGATTTTAAAGGAACACTCAACACACTCAAACTCATTTCATTCCTCGGCAAAAGCAGGATGTGAACAAATCAGAAAGATATTCATCATAATTCCACAGAAATCACTCTTGGTGGAAACATCAATTACATCACATACTCTTGGAAACATCAATTGAGAAAATATTTAGACTGGTGGATATGTAAGCAAACAGCTCTGTTATTTTTTGCAAAATTAGGACTTTGTCTTTAAACTTCTTCTCTGCCCCCTGTTTTTGCTGTCACAAAAATCCTGGGATTGATGAATAATTTATCTGGTAACGTTTTAAAAATTAACTACTTATTCTCATTACACAAATTAGTAAAAAAATGCCCTGGAACAACCTTCCTCATGCATATTGATAGAATAAAGGACGGCCTATCTATCTCCTCCGTGCAGTCATTGATTTGCTGGCACTTTATCTTATCTTCATTCACATCTTGACATGTCTGCAAGAAGCCATCGTGCACAGACTGGTGGGAATATTCGGCTGGAAATCAGCATCTCATTGTAATGCTCCTCTGATTTGTCAAACAAAGCTCAAACAAAAGTAACACAGAGCATAAAGTATGCAAGTTCAAAGAGACACAGAGGGAGCAAGTCATGGATTTATGTAAATAATGCTGCTTAACAAAATAAGCAATAAAATAAGCTTGAAACAGTTGCATTCTCTTTAATATGGAGGTATGTTTTTCTCTGAGGTCCTTACAGTTGTTGCCACTCCACTTGTGTATTCCATTTGCTAAGACCTGGCTCATGTGAGCTCCATTACACATCCATGGCTTCAAGGGTAACTATCAAACAGAACTGTGCTGGAGCGCTCAGATGTAAGGTTTTGAAAGAGTTTGCATGTTATTTTTGTGTGAAAAAAGAATACATGCTGTCATTTCTTGTTGGTTGAGTTGGTTGAGAACACACAGTGTCTTTTTCATTTACTGAAGGTACTAAAAAAAAATGTTGCCTTAAATGCTGTAGAAAAGAGATGGAAGAAGTGTCTTGGTATTTAGAAAGAGGAGGAGGACCAAAGGTAATTCAGCCATTTTGAAGTTTCAGCATAGCCAGCCCCTGAAGCCAAACTGTTTGAACGATGGATGTGATAGAAGCACTTCTCAAAACTTGCCCAGACACTCATCGGACCAGATCTGTAAAGTGCAATTCAAACGTGCTTTCTGGAGAGACTGTCAGACTGTCTATGAGCAGGGAAGTGTGGTCAATTACAGGTGGAGGGTTCTCAAAGTCCATCCTTCATCTTTCATGCTTTTTGCTTCCTGTGGCTGATTAAGTAGGAAGTGGGCTGACCTAATTCTGCTACTTCAATTTGAAAATCCAACCTGTGGAAACGCATCACTTTGACTTGTGGAAAATATGCTCCAGATGAAGTTGTGAGGACTTAATACAGAAAATCTCATTATTGTTGAATTATTATGCCATTATTGTTGGCATTTTATTTTTCAGTCATTTTAAATGCTTTTATTTTACATTGTCTTGCAGTGAACCAAAGATAAGTAGACATAGGTGTCAAGGCAATCCATTAACAATCGAAAGTCATAAAAAGGCAATGTGGTGGAATAACTACATAGGTCCGCCTTCCTCAACAATCAGAAGAAATGTTTGTGAATCAGCTACATTGCCATAAAGCAGCAAAAAAATTCAAGTTGACTGAGTTACGTTCTCTTTGCAAAGGACGACGACAGGCGAGCATAAAAATGGGAGGAAAAACTTTTGAAAAATCATGTTTTATTCTACCTTGCACCATATTATAATTATCAGATGTACTAAAAAACAACACAAGTGTGTTTTTTTTTTCTTTTTCTTTTTTTTTAAATACACATGCATGCGCTGCGTGAGTTCCTCAAGGGACCTTTAAACACTGTTTTACCATTCAGTTTCTTTTGTACAGTCCAGAGAAACACATTATGACCAATTTATGATGTGCTTAAAATGCCAAAAAAATATGTTTTTGGTGTGTTCATACATGTGTTTGACACAATCCTGACAAACTATTTTGTATGTATGATTGGATAATCACTTGTTTATTTTTTGTATTTTTTGGAGGTGTTGAGCTTAGTGCACCTCAGTGGCAACCTGGTAGCTGGTGGATTAGAACCTGAAGACTTGCGGACCCACGTCCGCTTCCTTGACTGCTAGGCCACCACTGCCTCACACCTCAGTTAAAGATATTCCCAATAAAGGGAAGCCAAGCAAATTATTAAAGAAGTACATAGAGTAATGCCAAAAAAATGATAGAAATGCTCTCTGGCTGCATTTATGGAACAGTAAGAGAATAATGACTCCTGCCCTCCATTTGAGTGACAGTGTGTTGTTTCCAGCCGCATGAAAATGCCATTTAAAGGTTATGTTGACAACAGAAATTCTAAGGAGCACCAAGCTGTATAAAAGCAGACTTTCTGATTTTTTTCATTTAAAAGGTTCTTGCCTTAAACACTGTACAAGCTATAAAGCAAGGAGAAAAAAGATGTTCCTTCTAACTATGCGCTAAACCTTTCCTATTTACATCAACATAAAGCAGAATACTTTGTGCATTTTATGTTTGTTTTGCATCTACAGAGAGAGAGAAATACTTCCCAAAGCAAACATCACAGCTCCTAACCACATCAGCAGAAACCTGCTGTAAAAAACAGGGTCATGGAAAGTATCAGCAAAAAAAAAAAGAACACAATACAATTATTGCAAGACAAAGGTTCAGATTTTATTTTGAGGAAGGTGAAAAAATCAAAAATTTGGTAATACATGTGAAGAAATCATCAAAGGTTTATCAACTTTTTCCGACCTGTTTCCTCAAATCCTAACAGTTCTGTGACGCCACCAGATGATTTGACTCAGAAGTAAGAATGCCAAAACATAAATCATTGTGTTTTTAGGTTTAAACTTGATCCAAAAAATGTACAAATTCTGAGATAATAACTTTTTAATATTTTTTTTCAGTACTGATACTGTGGGTTAAGCAGAACAAAAGCAAATTTTCATATTTATGGAAAAAAAAAAACATATTCAATTGTTTAATATGAAGCAAAGGGAAAGGTTTACAGGACAGTTTTGAGACCAGCCATGATGTATGGATTGGAGACACTAGGAATAGGTAGAAGACAGGAGGCAGAGCTGGAGGTGGCAGAGTTAAAGATGCTGAGATTAACTTTGGGGGTGACAAGGATGGACAGGATCAGGAATGAGGTGATCAGGAGACAACACAGACGGAAATTTAAGAAAAAGCCAGAGAAGCCAGAGTAAGACGGTTTGGACATGTTCAGAGGAGGGACAGTGGTTATAATGGGAGAAGAATGCTAGACATGGAGCTACCAGGTAAGAGACGAAGAGGAAGGCCAAAGAGGAGATTTATGGATGTGGTGAGGGAGGACATGGAGGTGGTTGTGGATGGAGTTGGAGTTGGGGATATGGAGGACAGGGAGAGGTGGAAGTTGTTGACCCGCTTTGGCAAACCCTAAAAAAACGGGATAAGCCGAAAGGATATTCAATTATTTAATAATCGTCCTGAAGTTATCCAAAATATTATATAATTGAAAATTAATACCAGGGCAGTTTTTGTCTTCTTCAGTTTTAATTGTGTTTAATTTTTAGTTTCTTTTCAATTGAAAGAAAAATGGAAAATCCTAACACTCTCCAACGTGGTCCCGTTAAGTAAATGACATTTGCGATGTTGTGGAAGTTGAGCTTTAAGTTTTTTGTACAGTTGTGCAAAATACTTAATAAATAAATAATTTCAGTTAAAGCCAAAGACCAGATCTAATCACATGATGGTACATCACAATGTATTTTTCTGCCTTTATGTTAACACTGAAATAATGTGGTTCAAGAGCTTTTTTGCTGCAGACATCAATAATGGTGGCAGTGAATGAGATACCAGTAAAGTTAGGAAGAGAAGTAATCTCTTCGTATCTAGTCGAAAAGTGAAAGTAAAACATGACTGATGTGTGAAGAAAAAGTCTGTAACTACAAGTATCTTACACTTTTACAACATGAGCATTTCAATTTTCAGTGATGCACCAGCAGCAAACACTGATATGCACACTTAGAGGGCCCTCTAGTGACCATGAGAGTCAGAAAAGCAAAACTGAAATTATATAGGTTCATACCCAAGTCACATCTGAGTCACAAACCCAGCCAAAGGATAAAAAAAAAAAAAACACATATAATCATCAACTGACCAGAAGTGGCCAAAACGGAATTTGAGCTAAGATATGGAGGGAGGCTTTAGGAATATCATATATAAAACTATACACAAAATTATTTAAAGGTCTGTTGGATTTAGACAGAACTATTCTATCACTTGCTTTAACAACACCAAATAAATAAATCTGATTTGTTTCATAATACATTATTCTACAGATAATTACTTTCTATTTTTATGTACAAAAAAAATACTTCTTCTGTATTAAATATGGATTTCCTTTACTTGTTATAGGGATGATAATTTAAAAAGCTGGTATGCAAAGTTCATAGAATGTCTTAAAAGTTAGTTTTGAGATGTAGAAAAGCAAAATTTGCATCATAAATTCAGCTGTACCAATTTCAGTTTTGCTACTTTTACTACATGGAAAGGAATATAAAATAACTTTTATTGTGCTCATTGCTTCTTTACAGCACACACACAACATGTGTTCTCACTGGGTTAAATTTCATTATTTCCAGTCTCTTTCTAAAGAAAATGCCTGAAGTTTTTCAGCACTGAAAGGCTGGAACTGATTTTGCTAATTTCCTTGGTACAAAGCACATCATCTATCCAATTCAGAAGTAATAATGAAAAGACGTAAAATTATTTTCCAAAGTAATAAAAATCCCTTCCCACTCTGTTCAAAGCTGTAAAGCAGAGCGAGCTGTTCTGATGCCCTGCAGTAATTTATTGCACACACACACATATACTACATGCACATAAACAGAATACACAGACCCCAAAATACACACATGCACACTTCAGAGAACCAGAGAGTGTGAAATTAGCCAATCAAAGGGTCTTGTCGGTCCTCAGACATTAGTTATCAAACACACGAGCCAATTGAGGTGACACAGCATGCACACAAAAGGAAGACAGAGGAAGAGGGAGTTTTAAAAGTTTCATGACACTGCATTAAAGTTAATGGCACACTAAGTCTAAAATAATGTAATAAAAACAAAGAAAAAAAGGTTTCCTAGTGTGTGCATGTGTGTATCCGGAGGCTACCAGAACAAATTGTTAAAGAAGGTGTCAGGATGTAAATATCACACCAGGCTGTAGATCCACATCACTTTTCATTTCCCTCACAGTAACAGTATAAATTCAGCGAACGTCACAGAGAAGCAACGTTTACAACAGACACCTCAACATCTGTCTAACAAACTGTGATCATCACCCTCTGTCGCACTGACTTTCATGTCTTCTCGCCTGCATGATGCCAGCACACGCAGCCAACGTGCGAGTACCAAACAATATAAGTATGCTGCGTGTCGTTCATGATCACGTTCTAAGAAGGAAGGCAAAAATTGACTTTTCAATCATACTCTAGACAGCAGTGTTTAATCATGAATGAGGTTGAGTAACATCCTCTGAGACTTCATTCAGAATGCCCTAGACATAAATTAAATATATTTGCAGTGACAGAGGAAGGGATCAATCAAAACCTGTTTTATAACTAGTCAGTTATCTGATAAGTTAAACTCAAACAAAACGGTCCTTCATTGAACATTTTATTCAATTTCTCTCTAGCAGAAGTAATATAATAATAATAATAATAACATATAATATAAGTAATAGACTTTATTATTTGGACTAAATATTGTCCAACTATATATATATACACATATATATATATATATATATATATATATATATGTTGAGTTTGACCCATTACTTCATGCCAGTTTACAATTCTGGCCCATTGAGGCCTGTTGCTCTTGACAACCCTGTTCTAGATGAAGGACATGAAGAGAATTACTTGTCAACATGAAGACAATATTAGTACTGTGCATCAATGTTCCCCAACCTCTTCTGAGCCATGGACCGGTTGAATGTCTCGAACTGTTTTCACGTACCACGTACCAATTATTTCTCTGACCAATTTTCCGATGGACCAGTACTGGTGGCCCCTGTGGTTGGGGACCGCTGTTGTAGATTATCCTTTGACTAGGATTGGAACTACTCAGGTCAGCTAATTAATCTGCATTTGTTGTTTTTCACTCTGATAGCCATTAGACATTTTGTATGCTTAGATACTAGTATTTGCTATCAAGTCAGTCTTTTTTTTTTTTTTTCATTATTAGCCTGGTTAAAATTTACCTGAAAATATAATAGACATGAAATAATTCCATAGGAGTTTACCTTACTTTTACCTTACCATGTTTTTACTTGATTATATAAAAAAATAAAATATAATAAAATGATGATAAAAAGTATTTTGTGGGTAGTACCAATAAGCAGAAGTGCTGGAGGTGGCAGTGGTGGTGGTGGAGATGGAGTTAGAGATGATGAGATTCTATTTAAGATCAAGGATGGACAGGATCAAGAATGAGGTCCTTAAAGAGACAACACAGACAGGAAGGTTTTGAGAAAGAGAATCCAGATTGAGATCATTTGGACAAGTTCAGAGGAGGGATTGTGGATATATTGGTTGAAGAATGCTAAAGATGGAGCTACCTGGGAAGAGACAAAGAGGAGATTGATGGATGCGGTGAGGGAGGACATGAAGGTAGTTGGAGTCAGAATAGAATATGCAGGAGATGGAAACGTTGAATCAAGGTGACCCATGAAAATGGGACAAGCTGAAAGGAGAAGAAGAAAAATTATATGGACAACATATAGTCAGTATTCCTGATGATCTCTAAAGGTATAAGCTGTGGCACAAGGGTTGCAAGCCAGTGCTCCTCACGAGGATCTTTAAAACCAGGCTCAAGAAAAATATAAATTATTATAATTTATTCAAGTCATGCTTATAGTACAGTCAAAATCTACCTATAGATTGTGTTTTTTTTTTACATATTTTTACATAATCTAATGCAGCTGTCTGATTGTTTGTTTCTTATGTTAATATCATTTCCATCTGTCTTTCAGGTGAAGTTTGGCCGGTTTGGTTTTGTCTGGGATGCGGCTGTGCTGGAGTACGTGGCAAACAATGACGAAGACTGTGCCTTCTACACAGTTAGTAGCAACTCACCAGACCGTGGATATGGTATTGCCATGCAACACGGCAGCCCCTACAGGGACATTTTCTCCCAGAGGTAAGAGTGGCTACAGTAAACTGCACTCAGCAGCACCCTCGAATGCTTTTGTTTTGTTTTTTTTTTTGTAAGGTATGTTTTACATAAATGACATGTTTAAAATTCAATATAACATAAAAATGGTGACTTTCATTAAAAATCCCCCCATTTCCATTGTATTTTCATTGTAGTTCTGGAAGTAAACAGCAGGTTAAATTGTACATGTTTCTTCAACTTCATTACCGAGGATACAAACCAGAGGCATTTTGACAACTTGTGTGCAGCTCCAGTAGGTTGTGATCCACTGGCTGACATTGAAGTTAAGATGCTGAGACACCACAGCCTCAAAAATAGGAAGAGCTGACTGGGTGGATGTTATTTAAAGTGATTCCAGCTGTTTATCTGGTTGTTGTGGCACAGCATGAGCTCCTGGTGGCTTTTAAAATGTCTAAAGTCTATGATAATAACCTGTCTGCACAGGCAGATTTCAGCAAATTGGAAGAGCCACCTGTTTGTCAAGCTGCACAGTGAAGGAGAGTTGTCAGCCTCGCATCACTGTTTCCCAAATACTGGGTTGCGACCTTCATGTGGGTCATATGAGATTTTTTTGTACTCACCCTCGTTATGTTTACTCATAGTTTACAGTCACGGTTGCTGATTAAATTACTGTTTTTCGTTGTTTAGATAAGTTCAATGGTGAATGACGGCCTATTGATTTTTTTTTTTTTGTATGGAGTTGTCTGACTATTTGAGTCGAGCAACATTGAGGGTCACAGGAATAGGCTACTCTTTCGTGAGGGGTTGTTGTGCTCTTTATTTGGTTACTAGGTACGACGTTTCCCGCACTCACTTGTGACCATGAAAAGGAATATGCAGAAGTTGGTTATTTCTACTTCAGAAGATTTTCTGAAGATTTATGTGATGTATTTGCTGATGTGTTTTCCATCCCATCTGCCCCACTGTCTGCAACATCATGATAAAGAAGTGAAACAGTGTTTCCCTATCTCTCCATTTTCTCACCCCATTTTCACAGCATAAATTTATGGCAGTTCAAGTGACATTTCAGAAACTGTCACTTTTGTAGTCAAATGATCAAAAGCTAGGGTAGTGTTTCATTCATAATTTGAAAAATATAGATTTGCTGGATGAATAATTTCATCAATGGCGATACATCTTAGGTGACCACATTTGAATTCCAAATTGACAGGTAGAATCGCAGCTCCATTGTGAAAAAACAATGAACACAATGTTTTACCTCAGACTTTAAGGATTGGTTGTTGACTTTAATTATTTTGGGTCTTACTTATTGCCAAAGCATATTGCCTGTTTTTTTTTTTTTTGCCTATTATTGTTATTATTGAAATGAACAAGCAAATTGATTTGCAGGTCTTATTTTAATTTAATTATGTGGCACTCACCGCAAGATAATTTTAAACCCTTTTTATATACATAAATAGACAGAATTATTTTGGAAGAAAAAATAATAATCGTCAAAATTATTAGTTTTTTCTCTGCTTACATTTTTATATTATTTCCCCAGAATTTTGTATTATTTAAATCAGACATGCACTGACGCACAGAGAGAAGAATCAACAGAAAAAATATTAGCAGTACTAAACCTTTCTGGAAAACATGTTTGGTTCGTCTGGATTATGTTTGGTTAAGTTGGTCATCACAACGGAAAGATTTATCTTTTTGAATTAAAATCACTTCTGTTTGCACTGTGTTTGGGATGTCTGCAGTGGTTGTCTTGATTGCAGCTCCAATGCATTAAAGCAGACCTTCCTACATGTATAGACTTAAGGGTTGTTTCAGGGCCAACAGCTTTTTCACTTTGATAGACCCAAGAAAGAAAGTTGGTGATGTTAAATTATCCAGGAGCCAGCTTCTATATGTGCAGAAATTGTCCTAAAAATGCTGTGACAGCACCTTTCCAAAATACTGAGGGGAACTCTTGTGGAACTAGTATATAAGCCAGCAAGTGCCTTGGTGTTATGATGTCTACATTTGACACAGTCTGCAGGATCTTAAGGAATGATATGAGCATTCTTTTGTTCTCATCAGCGCTGTACTGCACTGTAGGAGTTACATCAACAGAGGGGGATCTTTAATGCTCTGCAAAAAATAACTAGAGCCTATGGGAGATATGGTAGGAGCAGCGATAGAAGTCATCTAATGAAATTGCCTGGGAGCAGACTCGGTGTACTGACACTGCAGACTGTAGGAGATTATTCTCCGACCGTCACTCTTCAGTTTTTCACTTTCTTTGCTGTTGATGTTTCATGTTTTGACATAGAAAGACACGACCTGCCACAAGGAATGAAAAATGCAGCCTACGGCTTATTTGCTGTACGCTTTAGAAAAATTGTTCTGTATTAGTATGTGTAAGGTCTGCTGTCCATACAGTAGTATTGATTCCATAAAACTTCCCTTTACATCTACTTCTATTATAGTGATGGAACAACTTGAAGTTTTTTTTCAGAATGCATCGTCTTGTAAATGTATATGTTTACAACCACACTGATAATCAACTTTATATAGTAAACGTTTGATAGAAATACAGAGGTCAGACCTAAGTGTCTTCTTCTGAACTTCTTCTGGTACTTAATATTACTTAAAAAAATGATTTTCTTTGAAGGCAAAGAAAAACTCTGGGGGTGTCATCATTGCAGTATCATTTCTCTGTATATGGAGCATTTGATGGTTATATTGAACAGATAATGTAAATCTCTATACATTCTGGTGTCTAGCAGTTGTCTGTGATTGATGGAGACAGTCTGTAAATTTACAAAAACAAATAACACAAAAAGAGTGGTGTAAAAGATCTATTCAGTAATTTAATCTGACATCTTCTGACAAGTTGTTTGGAAGTCATGAGGGGGGCGATATTGCAAAATGTAAAACCAATCTCGGAGGATTGCGCTCTTTTGCTGTTGTTTTTTTGTTTGTTTGAACTTCAGCAGGGATTGATGTCAAAATATTGAAGCTAAGATTCAATCCATAGCACATTGGCTTTTTAAAATTGCTGCGCCAAAAGAAAATAAACCGGGCACCAGACACTATATTGTCCACTGTAATTTGTCATGCTATGTTGACAGCTGAGGTCAGTCAAGATGATATTTTTATCTGTTATGGTGGCCACGATGTCAGATTGGGTAATCGTAGTGACATAAATTTGTCATGAGCCAGACATGACAAATTGCAGGATGGTGTCTGCCCTCAAGTTAACTTCATGATTGACATGGTGACGTTGGCAGATGAAGCAAAGAAGTCAAGACTTGGGACAAGACAAGATTTTAGCGAACACTTTAATCAAACACTGGCCTCAGGACAAAAGAGGTGCAATGGAGCAGAGAGGGTTTGTTGTTCCGAGGACAACCCTTATAGGGACCAGAGTCTATAGAGTCAAAATGAAAGTTTCTAACTCTTTTTGAATTGTAACATAGTGATGATGTTGAAATCAGAATCAGTGTGAAGTGACCCTAATGTTCCTCAGCTGAGCAGGGCTTTGATGTGGCTGGACTGCAGTGCAATCAAATAGCAGCACTCAGAAGACCGGCTGAGATTGACGGGGCAAAGAAATCGAGGGGAAAAAAAAAAAAAAATAGCGAGTGATACCTCTGTCTTGTACTCAGCCCACACACTTTGTGCTACACCCATGACAAAAGGCATTTTGCTGTTGCTTAAATTTGAGATTTAAAGCTCAGCTTTCAGATCTTCAAATGTGTGGCATAGAGACAGTTCTATAGGGTTACCAAAAAGAAAGAGGAAAAAGCACCATAATGGCAAGGAACAAATATTACTACACATCATGAGTAATTATCTGTTGGTGACATGTGGCCTATATATATCATCTACTCTTTCTTTGAAATGGCTTAAAATAATAGTGACTTGTAAAGTAATTTTTTTATGTTAATTATTATTATTTTGCTATGGTTGAAATTAATATAGACTAAGCAAATTATTGAAAAAGAAAAATTAAATTAAAGTTTTCAAGCTATGATGTTAACCCTGGTCAAGTAGCTTGCAAAGGAATTGGTTGATTCATTGACTAACAATAACAACGTAAAATAATACAATGATAGCATACGGTATTAGTCAACTCACCAACTAGTCCCTTTACAAGATAGTTGCCTAGTTCTAACCCAGGGGCAGGCAAATATTTTGACCTGTGAGCCATAAATAAGTCTTAAACATTGACATGGGTGTCAGGTTAGGAGCAGATAAATGAAGCATCTCTGTAAACTAAGATAAATTGTCTGTGCAATCATGCAATAAAGACTATAATGCTTGAGCGTTTTCTGCTTTATCTATTATATTATTGGGAAAGGTTTGGTGAACCAGATTAAAATGGCAAGCGGTCCACATCCAGCCCCCAGGCCATTGTTTGCCCATGTCTGTTCTAACCTGTACCTTATAATCTAAGATTTGTTTTGAGGGCTACTGAAAGCCTTCACTTTAGATATTCTGAATTGAACTAAATAAAATCAGGCATTGTTATATAGAAAAGACATCATGCCTTCCCTTGAGTTATTCAGACTCTTTGGATATTTTCCTGTCCATGTTTATGATGTTACAACTGTGTTAGAGAAGACTAATCGGGTTTCAGGGACAGAACTCGGACCTAAATTGATTACCTCCGGTATCAGTTTTTGCTGTCACATCTGGCACTTGTGTAACTGCCATCTTTGCATAAAATTTGTAGGAATCATGAATATATGTCTGACAAATAAAAAAAAAACAGTGTAATCTCGGGCACATGTAGCTACTGTGCTTTAATAAATAATAATAATGAATTTATATTTATTTTTGTGCCTACAATCTACACTAAAAACATTTTAATTGGTAAGGCGGTCCTTTTATTTTCTGAGCGTTAGATCCAGCTAAAATGATACATTTGCTCACTCAGATAAACGTCTATCGGTGCTGTAGGGAGCATTTCTGTGGATGCTGTGTGAAATGCTTCAGGGCCCAAATGATGTATTCAGTAGTGGCAGTTCATTGCTGCAGTCACGGATACATCACACCTCAGGAGACCATGGGGTTAAATTGCAATGGTGAGCGTGCACTGCATCCTGGCTTCGTGTTTCATCTGTGGCTTATAATTTCCTGACAGGATTAATATCTGCCATCGGCTGATCCAATTTCCTCAGCAAATTAGTCAAGACTTTGGGCAAGTGTGAGAGGTTCAGTGGGTTTGAGGTTCTGGAAGATCTCTAAGATTTATTTCTCATTCATTATGCCAAAAAAATATTTTCTGTCAGTGGATGATGGCTGGACATATTAAATGGAAGAACAGTTTTGATAGAGTTGTTATTAAATGTGAGAAGAGTTGGACAGTATCAGTGAAACACTGCACATTTTCACCTGATGTTTTACATGCTCCATGTTAAGGATAGCGTGTGAACTGTCATTCTTTATTGTTACATTTTATATGTGCATTTTTTATCTCTTCTTTTGCAGCTGCTTTTTCTTGCTTTCTTTTCATGCCACATAAAATGTTGAGTCAGGGATTGCAAAGCAGGTTTCTGCATAGCGTATTGCTGTTTTTATGTGACATTATATTGCTCGGAGCCACAACACAACTTGTCTATTTCCTGATCTGCAGAAAGTGTTTGTTTGATTTAATCGCTATTCTCTTAGTTTCCTATCCTCTTTTCTTTATTCAAATAAAGTCAAATTGTGGAATGTTTGATTATAATTAACCTTGAATTTGAAATTCAAAGAAAAATGTTTGCAGCGGAGCTGTTGTGACAAAATGTGTATGAAGTAGATAAACCAGACTGCACCACCAAAGGACACATATAAATGGCTTTTGTAACTGCCTCTCAGTGTTAGCTGAAGGATTGTAAACAGAGGGGTAGAAGTTGGCTGGGACTTTTATTGCTGATTTTTTTACCATGATCTCTCTGTTGCAGCTCTTTCATCAGTGGAAAGGTTCTGACAAATAAGCTATTTTTTTAACAAAAAGTGATTGTTTTGATATTTTATTGTAACATTGGTATGGTTCAAATCCCCTTCCGCCAAGTTACAACTGAGGTCCATTGAGCATGGCACCATCACCACTCACAGCGCTCAAAGTTGCCCACAGTTCACTTTGGTGATGGGTTAAATGCAGAGCTCACATTTCGTGGTGTGAATCATAATGTAACAATGACAAGGAAGCTTGATTCAAAATTATTATTATTCTGAAATATAGAGTGTGTAGTATTTCCACAACAGATGGACAGTGTTTTCAAGGCATGAGAGTTGAATGACCAGGAAATAACATATGATACTTAAAAAGCCACAAATTAATATATATATATACTGCTCATCATTTGTGGAATTTAGGCAATGCACTTGTCTCACATCATGTTCCGCTAATATATGTGATAATGTTTCCCAAGAAAAAAAAAAATCTTGATAGAATATTTCTTCAGACTCCACTATGTCACTGGTAACTTTCTTTGTGGAACTTCCAGAGTTACTCAAATGTTTGACTTGTCTTTTTTCAAAGTTTTTGTAAGAGGCCAGTCCAATGTTTTGAACCACAAAACAGTTTAAGCACAGCTTGTCTTCAATTCAGCTGTTACTACAACAGCAACATTGTCCCACACGACAACATAGTGATTAAATGTCAAGTCCTGATTGAATTTACCTCACTCTCTTACTGACTTCTTTTGTAAACTCTTGCCCTCCAAAGCTGTCAGTCTTATACCGATCCATCACCGACTCAAACCACACACTACGGCGTTTAATAAATCTGAGTCAATTATCAACAAACTTTCATTCAAATTTCCCTTAATTTAATGTAACAAATCAAGGATGAGTAGAACCGTTTTAGTGACTTTTCCAGTATTTGTTTTCTCCCCTCCTAACTCTTGTGACTCAAATTATTGTTTAACCAGGGCATTGGTGCATTTAATACAGTTAATTTTTTCTCTTGGCTTCACCGTGCCCATATGGACTATGGATTATATACATTTCCTGCATCACTAGACTATATTACAATTCATACTACATAAAAAAACATATATCAGATGTTAGGGGCTGTTACAGTGATTAATATTATTAAACACTTTGTCAGGGAGAAAAAGTGCATTTTGGAAAGTCCATTCAGCTGTTGTTTGTAAATTGCACTTGTCACGCAACAAAAGTAATATGCTTTTAAATTCTTACTTTGTAATTATTCAGTGAAGCAGTACTGATGCATCATCCAGCTGCGGTAGCATATTGTGCTGACAATCCCGGCTTGTGATGAGTCTTCAGCTTTCAAGAGGTTTCAACATCATCTTTAACGTCAGCCGTCATTGCACAGGACTCGGAACTTCTCTTCTTTTACATTTAGACTACCTATCTCATCTAGTTCATCTATGGCCTCTGTTCTTTCTGCCTCCATTCTTCCCTTCTACACAATGTATGTCTAGAATCTTTTAATCTCATCTGATTTAAATCCTCAAGACTGATCATATTTTAACAGCTTGGGTCTCACCACTTTATTTCAAACATTTACTTGTAATACCTTCCCTGTCATGTGTCAATGGAGAAACAGGCCAAACACAACTCCTAGGAAAGGTGCAGGCATTTCTTCACCACTGGCAGCTAGTGTATCTTCACCAAATGTCCAGGCAGGAACAGTTAGGGACAGAGAAGTTTTATGGTGGATCTTTAATTAAAATGGTTTCAAACTGTAAAACATGTCAATCCTTTATTTACAATTTTACTTCAGCGAAACTCACTCTAGAGCATATCTCACCTGTGACTTAGAAATACAGCCTGAATTCAACCACAGTATTCTAAAAATTCAGTCATGGGTAAGAGCCTGATGCGACACGTTCAGCTTTGTAATCTGGTCCGCCAAACTTCTCCAAATTACATAATTGGTTTGTTTTGTAAAACACAAACACACAAAAAGACACAACATCTCTCTGCTCTATCATGGTCCCAGTGTGCAATTTTAGGAACAATTGTTGCGTGAAGGTCAAAAAGTTTGCCCACCCCTGTACAAAGGTTTAAATATTGGCAGCGAACTCATTTAAAAAAAAAACCACTATGCATCAACGGTGCTGCAAACATGATTTAGTTTCAGAAGATTTCAACTGTGAGTGAGCGTGTTTTAATGAGCAGACTTTTCAGGCAAAGGGATATTGATGTATAGCTGGAGGCACTTGCGATTCACTCTTCTATTAGCTTTTTTAATTGAAACACGGGATAAGAGTAATCAGGAACAGGTGTCCCATCAGTTCACTGGCTCCATTAGGCTATTTCCTCTGTTTTTTACTCAGAGTCAGCCAACCTGAGCTCACTACGGCAGACGAGTCAAGTAAGTGGCTGAAGCTTGGTTGACTCTGTGGCTGGAGCGTGCTCTTTAAAGCAGCCCACAAAGACAATAGGACCTGATGGATAAGCCTGATTCGTTGGCTCTCCCTCATCATTACTGGTAGGTCAAAATGGGGTTCAGCAGAGCTTTGCCTTGTGTTGACTAAGAATCTGAGAGCACTTCAGTGGGTTGTTTGCTCATGTGGGCCCCTCCTAATCACTCTGGCCTCGGCTGAGACTGGGGGTTAACGTCCACCTTGAGAGATGGGATCACAGGTGGACAGCTATAAGCACAACCACTCTTACCTGGAATAAAAATTGATCTCTGGGGCCAGTGGTTATCTCACCACTTCTGTGCTCAGTATGTAAATTAGAACGTTCTTTATTCCTACTAGAACAATAAAGTGATGTTTTTAGAGAGTCACACTCAAAAAAAGGCTCCACTGCCTAACTACAGGTGTCTACAAAAATTGTTTAATGTTAGTGAATGCACCAAATATCTGGCCGTTGTTTCAAACAATGCAATTAAGCCACATGCAATTAAACATCCATTCAGCCATTAGTTCCAACAGTGCATTTGTCATGTGTCAAGATACTGACTCATCAGTGACTAGATGCTGTGACTAGTGACTAGAACTAAAATATTATTTAGTTGCACCAGAATTCCAACAAGCAGCAAAAAATAGGGGTGTAACTGCTTTCATTATCTAAAGATTGGTATTCATTTGTATAATTCCTTAGTATTTCATATATAGCACATTAATACTTCATACAAAGATAAATCGATAGGAATGAATGTAAACTACGTTTATTCATCCATCTTAATCTGACTCTCCGCTGCCAAGTTGCAGGGACAGCAGTCTCCATGACTGCCACCCAATTCACACTGCACATGTTCACACAATGATCACAGTTAAATTTGCTGCTATTCTACCAGGCTTTGTAAAAAAAAATATTACACCAAGGTGGAAATGTAGTGAGCCGCAATGTGACTCATAAATATTTAGAGATACGTCCTCAGTGCATCATTGGTGCATCCAGGACCAAATCATGGAGCTACGAACAGTTTCACCTACAATGAACACTGGGAATTGAAACGGCAACAGCTGCATGAGGTTACAGTACAGGCCCTGCTCGAAATGCCTCCTTTGTATGAATGTGGGAGCTAAGGCGTCATACCAGTGCTGTTCTCATTTAATGATCTGACAGCCACATGCGGGAGAACTCATTTAGTGAAACGCCTTAGTCCACCCTGTGCACACCTCTCCTTCCTTTCTTCTCATTTTTGTCTGCTCTTTCTTTTGTTTGTTAGACTGATAAATGTGCCTTCTTCCTTCTTTTTATTAGTTTTTGTCTTTCTTTGACAGCCTCAAAGAATTTCTGTTTTTTTTTTTTTCATTTCCTTGTGATGTTTGTTTGTCAGACTGTCGTCCAAAATACATTATAGCTGTTTTGTTCTATTTTTTCTACCAGTCTCTAAGTCACATCCCAACCTCCACTTAACACAAAAGACACAGGGGGTTAGTTCAACATTGGATTGAAACGGATGCAGCTGTCATGTTGCCATCAAGCAGTCTTTGCGTCTTCTAACCATTACAAACATACTGGTGCAGGATTTCACTGCTATAAAACACAACAAATTTGGCTGTTATTGACGAAGGTTTGCAGTTTGGAGGAATTGTACCGTCAACGGCAAATTATGTTGAATACAACATGCTCCAAGATTCCTACTATGTAAGATATTTGACACCATGCATGAGGAGTGTGATGATTTGCTCACATAGCGATCCAATTCATATCTCGATTCACTGGCTACAATTCATGAAAAAAAAAATTAAATGATCGATCCTGTTCGATCCGATTTTTGGCCAGTTCAATTACTTTTTGGAATCCTGAAAAACATTTTGCAACTCCGCTTTCAACAACATTATACAGCTGACGGTCTTTTTTCATTTTAGTTTATTTGAAAGGGAAAGATAGAATTTCATAATCACATTGTTAACTAGGAATTAGCAAAAGGCTAATATTGCTAAGGTTTTCATCTGTAGTCTGGCCATGATGTAAAAAAGCAAGATGCACACAATACATATACAATAGAAAATACATATGCAAACACTTTTTTACAATTAAGATTTTTTTTTTTAGCTTCACCTGGCATCTCCTTTTGAAATTGCATGAACATTTGCAAGATTTAACTTGATTGTTTTTTTACACAATTGGTCAATATGGCCTTTAAAGGAGAGCTGTGGATCTAATATTAACACAAGATATGTATACTGATTTGTATTTTATCTCCATTAACAAGTATGTCAGGATCAGGTGACACTCTACTTATTTTAGTGAAATACATGCTTATAGTTTTAGAAAGGTTTAGCTGTAGACAGCACACCTGTAACCAGATCACACAGGACATTGTTTTGTAATATAACGAGCGATAGATTCTGTTAACGCCTTGGATTTTGTCAAGTTATTGCCGAACTGAGGTTGGAAAAACTTTAGTGTTTTATTCTGTCTGCTCCTGTGATGACTGGTCGTTCCTGCCGTACCAGCATCACCGTCATCTTCACCCAGTCATTAGTCCCACTGTACCGTCTCTCCAGGTGACTTCTTAGGTTTGTTGGACCTCCAGTGTATTCAACTGTCGCTCTATAGAGTCGGTAAATTGCATTGCTTTTTTCTATCTCCCCAACCTTCTTTAAAAAAAAAAACCAAAAGATGTCCAAATCTTTGTCATATTAAATGAGAAACACTGTAAATTTCTCTTTGTTGTCTGCCATGTATCCAGAGTAGAGTAATACCCACTACCTGAACTCCAATCAAATCAGCCCACGTCACAGTTCTCACACCGCAAGTGACACCTCCAAAGACATGTGTGAATAGATGTATATGTGTTCAGTGGCTCGCCGCTCTAGTGGGCAGAAGTGGGCAATGTTGCACCTATGTCTAACGTCCATTTGTGGGCGGGGCCATGGAGCAGGAAACTGCATTTTCATTCAATCTGGGCTTTTTGGACTGGTACACTCGGATCGTGTAGGTCACAGACGAATAACCGGTCCAAAACAATTCATTTGCACACCTCTACCATGCATCCATTTTTCTTGGCTTATCTGATACTGGGTTGTGGGGGCAAACTGATACCCTCAAAGACTGACACCCGAATCGCACTGCATTATACCAGCCTCTTGTGAAGCTTCCTGTGAGCCAACTAACCTAATAGGGATTTGAACTTGCCCAAGAGGTGAATCCCAGATTTCTACACCAAGGACATAGACATTAACTTTAGGCCAAAGCGCCACAGATTCAAGTCAAGTTGCTATGGATTACTGATTACTTAAAGAAAAAGTGATTTAGTTTTTTTTCCAGTTTTTTGAGACAGTTTAGTACAAAAAACATAGAACTTACATGAAGGTAGTGGAGATAAGTATAAGCAAGACATGTATACCACACAACCAAGAAGTAAGCAAATTAATAATAATGGGTGTCACAGCTCTGTACAAGCCCTTTTGTGGACAAATCTTCCAACATGCATTAATAAAGGATCATCTGTGTATCAAAGAGCATCTTTGGCAAAGAAATATAAATAGTTTTCATAGAGCAGTGTAATACAGAAGGGAAGGAAGGATACCTGTTAACACTAGAGCATCCCCTATTGATAAGATCTCTGATATTACAAGTTAACCGCCCAAGAAAGGTCCCCACATCTATTCAAGATACATTTCATTTCCCCTCAGAACTGAACTCAGGTGTGCTATAGATAGTACTTTGAGTATTTTTTCATACCACATTAATTATTTTTTTTAATAATAATCAGTTAACTATAATAATTACTTTAGGAAAATCCAGAACAGTAAAGTCAGCAATGTGGTCCATAAGACACTTTTAGGTCTGTTTTCACCTGTTTATCAGGTGAGAGAAGATTATAGCAACTCCTAAGAAAAGGACACCGTGTGTGCAGTGTGTGCAGTGTAGAGAAGCGTAGCGATTAGCATGCCTGCCTTATAAGGGTTGGATTTCCTAGACTTATAATGTTAATCCACCTCTGTAGTTTGCTGGGGACAAAGGTGTCTGTTATATACATACATGTGAAATGTAAGCTTCACCCAAACAAATAAATGGATTAGAAATACATTCTCAGAGACTATGTTTATGAGAGTAAAGGTAATCGAAATACAAAGTTTTACTTACTGTTATTGCCCATCAAAGCTGAAAACAAGGCTAAATTCACAAATGTTCCTCTAAATTACTGTGTAGTGCAGTGCAGTAAAAGCCAGCATCCTACTGGGAACAAAAGACCTTGATGGGCCATACAGTTGAAGCTGTGTATTTACATACACTTTGGGAATAGCCGTAATATATATTTTTTTTCTCATTGCCAGACATTAAATCAGACATTCACTTTATTCTGTCTAAATATTTAAAATTATTTCAATGTACTAAATACCAAATTAACCAAAGAACAAGTTTTCTATACAATATATTAATTGCTTCAAAAGCAATTGGACATAGTAGGTTTCTTGAAGACGTTTCACCTCTCTCTCACGAGGCTGCATACCTGTGAAAGGGGGGTTGTTGTAGTTTTCTACAACAACCCCCCTTTCACAGGTATGCAGCCTCATTTGAGGTTAAATACAAGTTCTTTTCATTTCTTCAGTAGATGAAATCAAAAAGGGTACAAGAATTTAATTTAGTTTAAATGAACAATCCATCTTTCTGCTCTGGAATCTGACCCTTGTATTGATTGAGTATTGATTTCTCCTGTGTGCAGATATAAATATAAATATTATATTACAAGATACAAGTCAAATGTGATTGTTCTGCCATCAGTTTGGCCCTTTTTTGGTCATGTAATGAAGTCTTGGCTTGTTTTGAATTTTTAGACTAAGTTCACTATTTTATTTCTTTTAAAACCTTATTTT
>JAFBJS010007980.1:0-19321 GCA_016785265.1 Paraplagusia blochii | reverse complement strand
GAAAAAGCTGAGAAGCTTGCAACCCTAACAGCACCATACCAACGGTGAAACATTGTGGAGGCACCATCATCATCATCAGTGTAAAGCCAATTGTACCAAGTACTGATGAAGTGTATGAAAACTTCTGATTTGATAAATGCAATTAAAATGTTGTATAAAAAACTATGTCTTTGATTAATTTGGCATTAAGTACATATAAATAATTTTAAATATTAAAGCACATATGAAAAAGTTAAAGTGAATGTCTGATTTCAAGTCTGATCATAGGAAAAAAAAAAGATTGCGTCTATTGCTAAAGTGTATGTAGATAAATAGTTTCAACTGCAAGTATCATTTATAAACTCTTCATAAAATGCTCCACTGAAGAATGCAGAATCAACACAATGAATGAAGTTAAATGCCATTTAAAGTAGCAATGGGTGAGATTTTTATTGTACCATGGCAGGAAGCAGTAATAATACATCTAGAGAGGCATGATGACTGAGTTAATCAATACCAATGACTTAGTTTATCGGGTGCTGAGATAACACGTTATCAAAATTCACACTCTGGTGCTTTTCTTTGAAGCGCACAATTAGCTGTTTGAGTTGGAGCAACATTCCCAATACTTTAGCGCTGATGGGGCGACTCAGTGTGAAATCTCTTAACAGTCCTTTGCTCTTCAGTAGGGAAACCATTTCTAACATAAGGGGCTCATTGAAACCGTTAGGAATAAATGTCACCGTCACATGATTTCAGATGAGCTGCCAAAGCCTACTTTTATGGGTCTTATGAAAGGCATCACTGGCTTTAATAAATCGCAATCGCTCATATTTACAGAACAAAAATAAAGAACATATGGCTTGCATACTTTTCAAATGTGATTTTATTTGAATTCACATCAACAAACGATTAAACAGATAAAAAGACAAAAACAAGCTGAAGATGGAGCTAAAATCAAGCACAACATTAGTAATATTATTTTACTGGGCTTTTTATCTCAGATACTACGATTGCCATCTGTTGTTGTATCTCACATGAGTGTCTGGTATAATTATGAGGTTGTTTTGTCTAATATCAAAATAGAAATCCAAAAACAACGACATAATTTTAACTAAAAGTTTAACACATTTGTGCAACTCTAATCAAGCAAGCATTTTATGTGCATCATTTTGGCTGCCATTAATAAAATTAATATATGACTGGTTTATTGTGGGTGCAATAATATTTACTTAGATAGAATACGAGGCAAAAAGACAATTCTACGTTCCATGATGGAGTTGCAGTTCAATTAGAATATATTTAGTCTAAAACAAGATTGTCCTGTTTTGTTGTTTTGCAGTCTTGACAGGTTTCTGCTATGTATTGGTTATTCATCTTCTAGAACAGGGTGGTCAATTTTTATAATTATAAAAATAAGGTAAATAAGTTTCCTCTGGAAATCCCTGGTCGATGTTAGTGTCGAGGGAATCTAAGAAAGGATTTGTTATGTTTAAGGATCTATATTTTCTCATGTTATAGTGTATTGATAGTGATTGTTTAACTGGTAATCAACGCATGTGCATCCCTGTGGAACTGTTCAAAACAAGTTCTAAAGTAAAGTAGCTAACAGCTCATAAAAAGGAACAACTGTGTCCATTCATCATTGGCGCACATTTAAGGTTGGATATGTGTGTATTACAGCCACATACCCAACAGGATTCAATAAATTGAATTCTAAAACTGCCCCAATAATGCCAGTCACATAGGGGGGTGGCTTGCTATAAAAAGCAAACCCTGCCACTTCTGTCCTATGTTCAAAATTCTTCCTGCCATTTTTGGCGTAAATATGGTAAATCAATATTTTTCCCTTCCAAAGTCATTTGTCTCATGCATGTGAGATTAGATAAATAAAAACGAAAAGCAAAAAATGCCACTCCATGAAGGATCAAATTCTAAAACATGTTCTAAAAATACACTTCTGTTCAACTAAAGACACATCATCAGCGTTGACAACTGGGTTCATCAGGTGTTTCGGGTCTCTCAACAGCCAGCGAATCCTCTGCACCCAACCTCAATTGGGTTGCATCGAGTCTTCCATCACCTGCTTCAGCATTCACCTGCCAGCTCCTCATATTTGGGATTCTTCCTCTCAAAGGCCTTCTCCATCCGCTCTTCCCAGGGGACAGTCAACTCCAGCAGGAAAACTTGCTGTTGTTGTTTTTGAACCCAGGAACATGTCTGGCCTGCGTTTGGTCACTGAAATGTTTTCCGGGAGCTTGAGCTGCCTAGAAGGTGCTGGACTCTCTTGTCAGTTGTTGGAGTTTGCTGGTGAAGATCCCCGTGCTGATAGCATTCGCAATGACCTTCAGCACTTTGTCATGGCGGCTGAAATGCCCATCTGCCAGTGCCCTCGGGCAGCAACTCAGGATGTGCTACAGTGATCCAGTTCCTTGGCAAAGGGGGCACAGTGGGTTTTCTGCTAAGCCCCAGCAGTGTAGATTGGATGGGCTTGGGAGGGCATCGTAGACCAACTAGATGAGAAACTTGATCGGATGTGGCTCAGATTGCCACAGCTCTAACAACAATACCTTCAGCAGCCTCTTCCTATCGGTTCCACTCCCCCCCCCCCTGTTGCTGCATCCCTACTGACCTACTGCTGCGGGCCCCCCCCCCTCCCCCCTTGCCCCCCCCCCCCCCCCCCCCTGTTGCTGCATCCCTACTGACCTACTGCTGCGGGCTTCCTCCACCTCTGCTAGGACCACTTCCTGGATCAGGCCTCTGTGCCTTGTTGTAGGAAGGTCTTGTGTGGCTCCCGAATCCTGTCCATCTTGATGCCACTATAACTACCAGCTCGCTGTGCCTCAACCAGGATTCCGCCTGGTTAACTGCCTGTTGAGCACTCAACTTCCTGACAGTCCTCACTTCAATGCCAGCCGAGAAGACTTTGCTGTCACTAGAGTCTGGCGGAGTGATCAAGGCTCTGTCCAGCCATCTCCTCTTTTCTCTAACCCTAACCCTAACCCTTGAACTGCCGTCCAAGCAGTCTAAGCTCCTGCCGAAGCTGGCTTGTTTTCATCTCCCATCTATTTGGCTCCCCTGGACGTCTGGCTGGCTGTTGTTCCTTTGTGCCAAATATCTCCGTACCGATGAGAACTATCATTGACAGCAGTTTCTGGTCTGCATCACCCCTTGCAGTGGCGTCGAGGACTTGGTCCAGATCCTCATCAAACTGGAGCCCCTCTTTTTCTTTGCTGGCGGCAGGCCACATGACCCGACGGTGTTTGGAATGCTTGAAGCGAGGTTGGGCTTGTGGGGCGTCAAGGTTCTGGGCGCTGTGGGTTGACTTCTGGCCTGGCTCCTCCTGCGTCTCACCAGGTATTGAACTGGTGTGTTGCGCCACCTGCTTCCACGTTAAACATCCCATTTTGGTCTGGTGGATCTTTAGACAATGCGGGTTCTTACAGACCTTGGCACATGGACAGACAGCACTCGTTTCATCAGCTGTTTGACAATCCTGTTGGGGGCTCATCCATCCCCCTCTCAGGGACCCTTGGGGGTATACTCATTAGGGCTCTTTGTAGCTTGGCTGTGGGTGCCTCCTCACAGGCGCTGCAGTTTGGGTTGCTGGCCCTCTCTGCCCCGGTTACTGCCAGCTGTCTCTCCAGCAGTTGCCTTACTGTTCATGGTTGTCATAAGTTCTAAAATCAGTTCTAAAAATACACATCTGGGATATTTAAGTGTCCTTTTGAGTGGCCAGCGAATCCTCTGCACTCAACCTATGTAATATATAGCATGTATTGAAAGAATCTATCTACCTATAAACACCCACCTTAGCACTTAGTTTAGAATGTCTGCAGGCTCTGTGGGGTGAAATAAAAGTATTGACTCACATTTTCCTGTTGTTTGACATACATCATATCAGTATCATATCAGTCCCTCATGCTTATCTGTGTGTAAGTCTAGGAGGAAAGTTTTTTTTTTTTATCGTTTTTATGAGAGCCCATAAGAGGTTTTATTCGGTATTGCCTTTCACACACACTACTAAAAAAGCTCTTAGATATACTACTATATGTACTACATAATACTCTGACATATGCTATGCTGAGCGAATATTTGTTCAGTTGTATGTTTGAGAGAATTTCAGGATTGAGTATGCAAGGTTATTCTAAATGATGTCCCTGATAGTCCCTTATACCTTTTGGACCCTTTCATCTCTGATTGAAGCAAAGTACATGTTTATGCGAGGCACTTTAATACAATACAATGTTATGGTGAGCTTAGAGTGACTGCTATTGTTTGTTTTCTTTTTCTTTCAAGATGGAGATGCTCATGCAGATTTTTTTTTTTTTTTATTAGCTACACATATGTGGGTTACTGTGTCCCCATGGCACATATTTTATTGTATTGTTTTTAATGCCTAGCAGTAGGTTGAGAAAAAGTCAAATATACTTCAACTAAAAGTCAAAATCAAGAAATTCTATTTTTTTTCCCCTGGGTGATTATGGTAAGATAAAAACATAACAAAACATGGATTTTTTACAAGATAGACAAGATACAACAGTGATCCAATCAAAAGTCAATGCATTTCTCAGGTACAGAAACTACTTTTGGTATTACAGAGCAATCTTTTTCCGAGGTGTCAGTGTTTTCTGTCCCACATCCAAGTCTCTGCAACTAGAGTCAACTCATTATATGTGATCACCACATCATCAAGGTTGCCGCTACAGAGTTGCCATGGCAACACCTAGTCTTTCGCAGTAGCAGCCACTGCAGTGGGAAAAGAGAGGAGGAGACGAAACACATACAGACCAACGTAGTCGTACACGCACATGTTAGTAGCACAGAGACATACAGATACAGACGTTGATGCACACAGGCACAGAGGCGAACAGCATTTGAACCTCAGCACACAGACTACCCTCGCTCATTTGCTCTAACAGCCAGTGGGAGTGTTCAAGTCATTATCCAGCTCCCAAGACAAAGTCAACGATCTTAAAGCAAGGTGATAACTCATTATACAAACACATTTGCACAAGCACAGCATTAGTGAGTCTCACAGCACACCAACTGTTACACAGACATATTTACCGACTCAAACAACACGGTCATTAATACACGCAAAAAACAAATGGCAGGTTGTTGGGACAATTTAACATGTCCCTGTTCTCTCACAGGACAAGCACTCACAGGACAAGTCACGAAGATAGGGATGGCCGATATATCGGTCCACCGATAAATATCGAGCCGATAGAAACATACTGGTATCGGTTTTTCCACCAATATTCAAAGTCCAATGCTGCAAATACGCTGGACATCCTAATGCGGTACTGAGTCAGCACTTTGACTGGCACGTAATTAATGTTAATTAATTAAACAACAATCATCCATGCTACAGTAAATGTTCGTGGTCTGGAGTTGTTTGTGGATAGAAAACTGTAATTCTTAATGACTGCAAGGAGCTGGACATGTGAGGGTGGGAGATAAGATTTTAACACTTTATCACGGGGCATTGTTATGCAGCGAAGTAAAGAAAAACAACACAAACTGGACTTAGAGAAGCAACAACAATGCAGCAGTTGGTCTGTTATCACACTTATTCAGGGGAAATTAGCTGCCTATATTGGTATTGGTCCACTAGAATTAAGTGTTTGGGCAATATTGGTTATTGTATTACAATATCGGCATCGTTAAATGTTAGATTGAACATCCCTACACGCAGATCAACCCTTCTCAAGATAACTCATTCATTCAGATAATATCAAATTATAGTTTAAGTTGTTATCATTTCCTGTTTTTAATCTTCCCTCACAATGTCAAGTTTTAAACTGTAGGTTCACAACCCCACATTAAGTCATGTGGGAGTTCAGAGTTCCCTCAAATCTCCAGTAATCAACTAAAATAAAATTCTGATTAAAGTATTGACTTAATAATATTTTTTTTTGGAAATATGATTAAAATGTAAGATTCAATCAAAGGTATAACTAAAATGTAATACAATACAGCATATAAAAATCTGCCCTCTTGACTAAGGCCTCTGATCACATGACTGCACAAGTGAAAGCTTCAATGGTTTTATTGACTGTTGCAGGGTAAAATAGTTCTGTGCTGTTGACGGATTTAAACAGGTGAATGTGATCCTGTGAAACACTGTCCTCTAAGAACAGGCAGACATTTTCAAAATGAGCGGTATGAGGTAACAACCCATATTTATATGGTGATGGACATTTCACTAATAGCTACCTGTGCTGCAGGTCATCAGACCACAGTGATATACAGGTTATTAGATGTTCATCTCAGTCATCAAATTGATATATTTCTGGATATGTGAAGCAGCAGCAGGACGACTGATAACACCTGGAGGAAAATGTGCATACAGCCTGTCAGGAAGGAAAGTGCTCAAAGATCTAGGGGCTTATTTATGCCACATTCCCAGAAATTATTTTCAGCACTCGCTCTTGACCTTTAATAACTGCTTACATCTCACATGCACAATAGACACAGACGGAGCAGCACAAGCAGAGCTGATTTGAATTTAAAAGCAGGTACAAGACGACAGAGACGATCACTATTCATCAAATGCATGAGAGGACAATTAATAAACTAAGTGACAAGTCACATGGGGGCAGTTGCAATAAAATGTAAGCTGCTATCAAACAGTATTTGACACACGGAAACTCCCCACATCTGTAAAACACAACATATCCCTGGTTAAATGAAAGCAACAGTGTTTGTGGACTACAAGTATTGTGCAGGGACCAATGCGCTGCTGTGAAGGGATGGAAGTGAACTTGTTGTCTGATTATTTCTCTGTATCACAAACGTCGGCAGTGGTGGCCTAGTGGTTAAGGAAGCGAACTTGGGTCCACAGGGCTTCAGGTTCGAATCCACCAGCTACTAGGTTTCCACTGAGGTACTCTGAGCATAATTTCTTGTGGGCTCAACACCCACAGGAAGGCTTACAATATGGTGCAATGTGATTTGGGTCGCGCCAGCCCAAATCACCCAAAATCACCTTGCACCATATTAAGATTAAATTTTAATCTTAATATGGTGCAAGGTGATTTGGGTGGCGCCAGCGGCCCCTGCGATCCGGGAACGGACAAGCAGAAGAAAATGAATGAATGTATCACCAACTCCATCAAACCCTGTGTAATGTAGTGGATCCTTTGTGTGAAGGCATAAAAACCAACACACACACACAGCAACTTTAATTAGCTGCTCCTGGCTCTCATTATGTCAGTTTGTCATTACTTCCGAACAAGCCAAGCCTTACAGAAATGTGCGTTCTTTTTAATCTGTGCATAGACCTTTACTGATTGCATGTGTTTTCGTAGCCCTGCATTGGCCAGTGCAAATCACTCTTGACGCTCCAGTTTTTCCATTTTGCCTGTACTATTTTTCTTCTCTCTTCCACAGTCTCCGCTCTGGACAGTTGACTCTTAGTATCTAAACTCCTCCACCTTCACCACCTCTTCTCCTTCTAACCTCAAAATTCCACTCTTCTCCTTTTAATCCCACATATACTCTTCAGACTTGCTTAGAGTAAAGCATTAATAGAATTTATAGGTCATTATTAAAATGACTCTAAGGTTATACTTGTGAGTCTTCTTTAAGGTTCACGTGGGTCTAAAGACTTGATTCAACACCTGATCAGGAAGCAGCCTTTGCGTAACTCTGAACGGCCAATTACTGCAGAATGATAGATGATAAGCTCCACGGGCAGACAGGGTTGTAATAGAAGGAAGACAGAAAGCTCTTTGTCCTGAATCACAAATCTCCTCCACTCTGTCCTTCCAAATTACATCCAGCGTAGCCTCATCCTTATAATTTCTATGATGAAAGTCGTACTTTGAAATGAGTTCATGTTTTGATCCGTTTGGATCTTTGATCCCTGCTCAGTCTGCAGCTTTATAATTCCTACCTTCAGACTTGTATTTCATTAGTTGCTTTATTTTTAGTTTTTTTTTATATATATACAGATTGAGACTCTTACATTTAAATATCACTATTCAGAATGTATATAGGCATTACCTCAGACAGCCTTTCAGCTGAGAACATTCTCTGGACTATAAACTACTAAAAAATACCACATTATCTAGACTATAAGCTGCACTTATGCCATTTTACCGCTGGATTTGCAAATCATATTCAGAAAATGTACAGGCTCGTTATTTTCACTGATATTTTTGCTTGTGAAACTTCAACTACTAGGTAACTTAAAGTCCAAAAATATGGTAGCCACATTAACAGATTTCAGACTAAAAATGAAAAATAAAAATACTGCTTTTAATTATTCAGGTAAAAATCAAAAATAGTAACATAGGGGATTTTGTAACACATAACACAGATGTCATCTCATCGGAAAGGATAACAGTGGCAGTTTCGGATATAAAAAAAAACCTTTTGAAAGACACAAAATGACATTAAAACAGGCAAGAGCTGCCAGGTCTTCAACTAGGACAAGATAAAATATTCCAAGAAAACATTGCCCTTTTTTTTTTTTATTGTGATAGGTGAGATCGCTCCTATTTCATCTCATTAGCTCGCATGTGATCGGTTTCTTCCTGCAGCTGCCAGTCACTGTGCTTGCATGTGTGCGTACAAGTGAGAAATGTGTTGTTGACGTGATGGATTAAAAAGGTTAATATCCTGTGGTATGAAAGGCACCAGGCTTCACAAAGAAGGCTCACTTATGATTTACTGTTCTTTTCTTCTGTGATGATATGTTTCCTCACAGATCCTGTTTATACCAGGTCAAAATACACATATTGTTCAAAAACCTGCAACTCAGCTGTAATAACCTTCACATCAACATAAGACTTTTCTAAAATTAAACAGTTTTTGCTCCTTTGCTCTGCCATCACTATCTATCAGTGGGTAAAAAACGTGGGCAAATATAAATCAGTGATTAAGCATAATTTACAAAAGGCATTTGGCCATCTTTGACAGCAAAGTACATTTAGATGGTTATATAGCCATTTTTGTTACTAATGATTTTATGTATATATATATATTTATTACAATATGTATTCAAAATCATTCAATAAGTTTAATATTTTTCTAACAAGAAAAAAAAAAGTAGATTATTACTCCAAAGAATATTTTGGGTTCAATTTAAATCTCCAAGGCAGATTGACAGCTCATGATGACAGGTAAGTTTTACACAGTTTTAACACTGTTATCTGTTTTTGTGTCGTTGACTTATAAAAATTCAAATGAACCTAGCAGCCATGGGAATATGTTTTATTTCTGTGAAAAACTACAGAGATCTAAGTCAGTGACATCAAGATGACACTTTCCCCAAGTATTTCATAAAAAGTGTAACCACTGTGAGTCAGACAATGCTGATACCTGAAAGTTGTCACAAAGTCAAGCCTTATTGAAACTCAATAAGTGTCCTTAATTTCAGACCATTATCTAAAAAGCAAAAAAAGGTAATGAGTGATGTAATAAAAATTATTTGTATATTAGTTGTTTGGGTGAAACTGACTCAACTTTGTAATATTATTTATTATTATTTGAAAAAGGTATTCTGGTTCAATACTGTTGATTAATATCAGTACACCACGGGAGTCTTACCGGTCAGACTACTGGTGGCACCCTGAAAAAAGATAGACCTTTGTAGATGAATGGACGACAATCATCATTCTAGTTGTACTCTGCCCTTCCCTGATGACCCTGTTTTTTTTGTTTGTTTGTTTGTTTGTTTGTTTTGTTTTCATAGGCCAGCGCTGGCTGATATAATCCTAAATTAAATGATACAAGACTAGACGTAACCTTTCAATGAAAATTTGTAACTTTTATGTCTGGCCCCACCTACTGGTATCAACTCACAAGATACGTTACAACTCATGAAACAGAAGGACTGACGCCAGTCTTAGCCTTGGCCTGTACTAGCATTTTGGCTATTAGAAAGCCCAGCTCGCAGTATCTGGTCTACAGGCTGTGTTTGACATGACTTGCGAGTCCAAATGCATTCGTGTCCTTAGTTAGTAGTCGTTCATTGATGTTGTTACTGCAAGATCATTTTCATAACTTTGCACTAGTGATAGAAGGCTTTCGACAATTCGTTCAATGTCTTTCCACGTCAACGGCAATAATTTTTCAATGTACACACAGACCTCCACTGCAGAGTCCTGCAACAATATTGTGCTACCAATTTGATATTGATGTTGTTTTTTTTGCCACCAACAAAACGCCTCACATTACCAAAATAACTAGTCATTAAACAGCATGAAGCACCCAAGTGAGGCATTAACGTTTTCCATACTTAAAGATGTACACATAAATAAATGATCAATGATTCCATTTCAAAACGAATGCAAAATTAACACAAATATTTCAGCAGCTTCCAGTCAGTTCAGTTCAGGGAATCACAGTGCGATAATTACTTATGAGAGATCTGTGTCAATCACATTCTGTGTTTAACCTTTGTAATGCTTCTTTCTTTGTCATTGTACCGCAGCTTATAGTAACACACATCACAGCAGCACAAGCTCAAAGTTAATAGTAAGGGGATACAGCCACTTGACACTTAGCGCTGCCCTTTGTGCGGCTTGTGAACTCCTCACCTGGAAAATCAAAAACTCAAGTTCATAAAGTCTTACTACCAATATTACCCAGTTGCCCAAACTGGGTATTCCTCCTTGTCTTCTGCTGGTGACCAACAAGACTAAATAATAATAATAAAAAAAAATGTGCCTCATGAATTTACAAGATGAACTGAGAAGCTTGGGACTCTAGTCAATTCAGCTACATCTGCCTGGAAACACAAACCCAGCAGATTTGTGTCTGAAGTATATTATGCAAACAATGGCGTTGATTAAGCCTTATCTGAATTTGTTCTAAGGATGCTGGACATCACAGCTGAGGAACCAAATTTCTACCTTGCTTTATGGCATGGTGCCAGCTAACTTCAGTTAGAAGGTTGTGAAAAGCAGTAACTTCATGGTGTTTATTGTGTGTTTTTTCTGCTTTTCCCTAAAGTAGATTTGGTTATCAGACTAAGACAAGCTGTAAGGTGGATTCATGGTAGTTTTATTTTATAGTATATTCATAGTATGGCAGTGGCTAAAGAAGGTGACTTGGGTCAAATCTTCTGGTTCAAGATCCAACAGCTGCAGGGGTCATAGCACCAACCTGACCTGCATTACATCCAGTGGGCACACCACCCACAGAAAGGGTCCCAATATGGTGCAGTGTGATTTGCTGCACCTCTGAACCAGTAAGGCATGAGATGATGATGTTTTTTTATTGAATAAACATTAATAATATTTGTATTTTACATCCATCCATCTTTGTCCACTAATCTGTTAGCGGGTAGTGCCAGCCCCTCTTGAACCTTCCTGCAGGTGGCAAGCCCTCTGAAAGCCAACCACCATCCTAACTTGGGTTCAATTAAGGTGAACACTGGTGGTACTCAATAAAATATTTGTGTTTGTTTTGGGGAAAAAAAACACATTGTGTTCTTTATCACTTTTCTTGCCTACTCTACTCTTCCTTTCTTTTCTCCTCCCACCTCTTCACATTCATCTATTCCAGGCGTTGGCAAATATCATGACTAGCAGGCCACAATCAGTCACAATCGTGTGCAATTTGACACTTGCACATTTGTGTGATCTAAGGTAAATGGCATGAAAATTAATTTGTGCAATTTAGACTAATATGCTAAAAATGCTTTTTGCCTTTTCTTTGCTTTCCATTGGGGAAATGTTGGCTTTGAGAGGAAAAGCTTTTTTTTTCCTTTTTACTCTTCTTTTATGTCATATTTTCCTTCCATGTTTTTTTACTTTCTTCTTATTTGCTCTTCTCTTCTATTAATTCTTCTGCCCATCTCTTCTGTTCTTTTTTTGTCTCCTGTCTTCTCTTCTTGTCTCCTACTTGTCTTGCCTTCTCACCTCTTCTCTGTTCTCTTTTCTTGTCCTCTGCTCTCATTTCCTCTTTCCTGTCCTCCTCCTCTCCTCTTTCACAACTGTTTTATATTTATATATTTTGTCACTTGCCTCCAGCCCCAGCAGCTCTATCAAGTCCCAGACATGATTAAAGACGAGCCCTAAATGAGAGTGACACGGTTATAGAGTAACGTGCTGGTTGAGCCTGCTCAACTGATTTACATCAAAATGAGCAATATTTTTTTCTGGCTATTGTGGATGAAATTAATTACGTAAACTGTCTGTGGGACTAATTTACATTTCTTGATTGATTTCAGTCCATTTTTGTATTCTGTATGTAGGAGAAAAGGGAAAGATTAGAGATGTTCTCTGTCTTTTATGTCAGCATGTTGTCACTAGAAATTGCAGAAGGCATTTTGCCCCCTGGAAGTTCTATGCATTTGTAAGTCTATGTGTACATGAACCAATTATTGTCAAGTTTTTCTTAGAAAATACTTATGCCAGTCAGCATGGGTTCTTGTGTTTGTTTACAGTATTTGTATTTATGCAGAAAAACACATAAAACCCTAGGTGCGGTAGATTTTTTTTTCTTCGGTATCTTTTTTTTTTTTTTCTTCGGTATCTTTTTTTTTTTTTTTTTTTTGCTTTATCTCTCCTAGTCTTGATGTGAGATTATCTTCTAGATTTTTTTTTTCTTTTTCTTTTGAATTCCAGCAAAACCTCAACGAGCTTTGAGCTGTATCTACTCTGAAGCCATCAATCGGGGGACTTAAGCCGGGCTGGATAATAACATTGTGGTAGTCTGCTTGCGCTATGCTGCAAAACATATTAATGTAAGACATAATGAGTGCGGCGGCCCAGTGGTTCACAGGGATGTCGGAGGATTTTCAACTGGCAAATACTGCCATCAAACGGAAAAGAGTGGTTACAGCAACTTTAGTTTCCTTTGGGCTTTCTTCCTTGTTAAGTGTAACTGTTGGCCAACATGGTCATGATCACGACTGTATATTGTCGTATATATTTTTTTTCTTGGACAGTTTCTTAGGTATTTAATTATTCCCTCGGAATTGCTTGATTTTAACTTTTTTTTTTAAGGTTTGATTGAGCATGATTTTAACTGAGATCTTAAATAGTGATACTATACTGAAATAGATGCATGAAGAAATATATTGTCTCGATACTGACTACCATTCTTCTAAGAAGGGGACACAGATCTCTCTCAAACTCATTGTCTGTCCCAATAGTTTTTTGTTGTTTTTTTTTTATCCCAGGGATTATTTCTTCCCTTGCAATGCGCATCTGCGCTTCTCTTGAACATGTTTTTTTGCCCTTACAAAAGCAGATTCATCTGTGACACACAAGGACTGACAGACAAGTGTCCACTGCAGTGACACATTTGAAACTTTGACATTAGGACTCATTCATGAAGGGGAAAGTCACTGTGAAAAGCTGTCCATTGCGGTGACCTCTGTCCCTGAAAGAGTGAAAGGTATAATTTCATCTCCTGTGTCCTGACTTCTAACCTTTTTTATATTTCAGAATCCTGGAACTTCAACAGAATGGAGAAATGGAGATCATGAAGCTGAAGTGGTGGCCTAAAGATAGTCACTGTAATCTCTACAGCTCACTCCAAACACGGCAGCATGGCAATGCCCTGGACATCCACAGCTTCGCGGGAGTTTTCTGCGTTCTGGCTGTGGGCGTTGTCCTCTCATGCCTTATTGCAGTGGTGGAAAGCTGGTGGTCCCGAAGGAAGGGATCCCGGGTCCCATCCAAGGAGGTAGGTTGATAAACAAGGAAGAAAAAACAATACAGTATATGACCTGTAGTAATTTACTCATCATTATAGAAGAAGCACTACCGTGTCTATACATATAAACGATAAAGACATGTCTTTATCAGAGAATTAAAAAAATTGGATTTAACAAGGCCACAATTGTGCGGTAGATGTATTTATAGCATTTTTGATATCCGAAGGTTAGTAGTTCTTGTCAGCTGAACTGCAGAATTTCTAATACAAAAAAAAAAAGACGAAAAAACCAACATGCTGTAGAATTTAACTGGTAATTTAGGTCATGACCCAACAAAGTCAGACAAAGGTTTCAGGGATTTTGCTGTAATAATTCCCTGTTATTTAACAAAATCGAGATCTCAGCCCATAGCACGCAATCTTATTAATTGTTATTGTTTGTCTAATTAGAAAATGTCACCATCTCATTAGCAAAAATTATTAAGAAGAGACATGTTCAGCACAAATCTAATTGAATGTGAGGGTAAACAGAATCCAGCAGAGTAATTAACTCTTGACATTTGAATTCAAAAGAGCTTTCACGTGTTTCCTCTTGTTGCCCCCACTAGTTTAGCAGTAGAGAATCTCTAACAGTTAGATATGATGATGCTGAGGAGGATGAAGACGTGGCCTTGGTGACAGTTATTTTGTGTACTACAATCCAAGTATGGACAAGAAATCTTAAATAACAATACAAGAAAGTTCAGCCGGAAATAATAAACCAAGGCTTATTAACTGATAAGTCATCCTTATGTGTATGGTAATTCAACCACACACATAATTTACACCTGTAATTCACGTTCCTCTCGATTGCTGCTGACACCTAAAGTACTGAGGTATCCTATATAGTGTGTTATAAAGGTATTATTGAGCCCACTACTTCTATATTTTGGTAAATTATTACGTACTTTATATATATTTCAATTTCAGTACACCTCTACTTGACTCTGCATTTTCTACCACGCAGATTAACTCACACTCTAAAACAACACATCCATGTTCACTGCTTCTTCTATCTCTGTTTAGTTTGTTAAGTGTGGATGGGCACACTTTACAAACTAAGCCATCACTAAGTGTCTTGACAAAAGCTCACACACATCAACTGGGTGATCAGAAAGAGCTGAGATCAAACCCCTGACCTCCTGGATAAGACAAAAAATCGCAGTTAACCCCCAAACAAGATGCAATTTGGCATTTTCTACTAGGTTAGTAAAATAACATTTAATTTGGTGGTCAGAAACAAATGCGGCTACAACAAATAATTTTCTGACACCCAGGAAAAAGTAAGAGTAATCTTCGTAACCTTGGGCATAACAGTGTGTAGAATTAAGCTGTATAAATTACGCAAAATGACAAAAGTATGAGATTTGAAAGTTTGGAACAGTTTGTGGGATGATTCAGTGTCACTTCAAGATACTGTTAATGATTAAAGACCAATGACACCAGTTCGGCACAGTATAAGTCAATATAAAAAAAAAATCTCTAAAAACTATTAGTTTCAGATGATTAAATGCAGCTTCTAGGCAAACGCTGGTGTTTAACTGCACACTACATCAGTAAGATTTAGGAAAAGACATTGGGTTTTCCTGAATGCTGGTTGTTAAACTCTTGTCACTTAATTATATGACTTAAGTTGGAATATCCTCAGGTGGGACAGATGAGAATACAACAGGAGTAAATTCAATGTTTTCGGCTCGTTGGTCAAAACTCTCTAAGTCCTTGCAGTCATTTGCAGGTGATCAACACTGGCAAGTGATTAGTTGTATTTATCTCATGTCCTCTGGGCTGTTTGTTCATTGATCTATTTTACTGTTTGATTCCACTCGCTCCCCATGTGCATTCATCTTTTCTCTTTAGAAAGTGCTCCAGTGCAGTGCCAGACTAATCCTAGAGGATTTGTGAACCTCGATGAAGAGAGCTATTAACTCACAGCCAGAGATTCCCTCTATCTCTATGTGTTTGTCACGTGCAAGTTCCCACTGCATGGGGCCAGTGCTTACAAGCTGTGTGAGGAAGGGTCACAGAGACACAATAAAACAGCAAGTTGAGCCTCAACTGCTTGTGTTAGGGTAAAATAAAGTCAAGTGTTTATAAATCTAAAAGCTATTAGAGGTTAATAGATACTGTATATCCCAGGTCTTATTCTTTTTAGCACCAACCACACACACAAGTTGATTCGTGTGGTTAAAGGTGTTGTGATTCCATCCCACCTCCTGAGGGAAGTCACAGTTATTGCTTTAGAACGCTTAGTAGGCCTTTAGAATACTTAGTAGGCCTGCCATTAACCAGACCATCTAAATATTAATATTAAATATATTTCTGATATTGTCTCATTGCTAAACTGACTATGTTGAGAACTGGGAATCTTTGGTATGAAAGTTCAGAGTTCCCCTCCTCGGCAAGTTCAAATCCCAAGTAGGGTGGTTTACTTCCAGTTGGCTCTCCACCTTCAGAAGTATGGTATGGTGCAAAGGGTGGCAGTTATAGAGACTGCTCTCCCAGCCACCCGTTAATTGATAAAAGGATGAACAATAAATTAAAAAAATGTAGTCTGTATTTGTTTGTGCCTGCTTAAAGCAGCCACACATTTTGAAAGACAAAAAAAAAACATATTTACACAGTATTTTATTATATAATTTGTGAATATGTTAAATTTGAATGTAACTTAAACTTGAATTTAATTTGGTCTGAAACCACCACTGCATATATACTGCTCTTTAGCTCTTTACGTAAGAGTCAATCTTTAAATATCAAAGGTTTGTTGTGTTGTAATCAAATCTAATCAAATGAAAATAGTGTAAAACTAGAAAAATGCATAAAGTACTTTCAATTTTAAAAATTTCAATCTCAATGCCACGATAAAGTATGTTATATACAAAACCATCTGATGTTCAACAGGCAATGAATGTCCTATTCTGTAACAATGACCAATTATTAATATTAGTCTTAGCTTGTATGTAAAACTATTGGTACTATATCTGCAAAGAATGACAAAGTATTCAAGCAGCTATTATATTCCATCCCTGAAATCTCCACATGTGTGTAGCTATACAAGGAACACACACATGCACGCACACAAAGACCCAGTCCCCTGCACAGATACCAGCTTTAATCTGTCATTCAGATCAGTAGTTACGTCCACCACTGAGCAGCACAAAGACACCAAACCTGCAGCCGCATCTAAAGTCATGTTAAGCCCAGTGTGGTTCATTTGTGACACATCTGCCCCCCCACCAGGTTCATTAGACACCGAGAGCAGTCGGTGAAATCAACCCCTGAGTGGGTGCAGATGTGAGGGTGCAACCGTGAACAGCAGAGACAGCAGGGATTTAAAGGCATTAGCCTTTGATTCTCTGAGTAGGTCTTGTTCATTGGTTTTCACGTTGAGTTACCAAACAGGAAAAATCCCCAGTAGCAGGAAGTGGGGTGAAGGAAGGGGAGATCCTGTGATGTAATGTGAGTGAGGCAAATCAGTCGAACGCTGAAAATAACAAAAGTTTTCTGTTTATTATGGGGGCGTCAGGATTTTAGAAGGGACTGGGAGTCAGTGGTGAAAGTGAAGTCTGCTCAGTCAGCCATGATTGTTTGGGATGGTTGACCTCGGACATTCATCCTTCACCCTGTTGATGCATTGACTTATTGATTGCGACAACTCTAAGCACTGAACCTACAGAAGTATGTGTAATTCAAAGAGCTTGTTGGATCAATGAGCAGACCCTCAGACTCCCTGCGACAATTCTCATCCACTGTCCGAAGCTAGTCATCTGTACTAGATGTATTTTTTGGGATTTTTTATGACTGCTGGATGTTTCAGATAGCAGCCCTGCTTTTCTCCCGCACCTAATTACGTCTTTATTTAACATGTTTTAATTACATTTATATAAATACAATATAATTATTATTTTCTTCACTGAGGCAAAACACATAAGTGCATGTGTCTAATTAATATAAGAATGTTTTTTTTATTATTTTCTCCAAAGTAAAAAAAAAATAATAACTGCTAAAATCTAACTCATGCATTGTTGCACTAACACAAACCAACAAATACAGAATATGCGTGCAATATTATAACCACTACCTAATATTATTAGATTTGATTAGTCATTAGAATCAACTTAAATAATATAAAATAATTTCAAACTTAACTAACTTATGTTGGAAACTTATCCAAAGATTCAACTGGAATACTGGACATTAAATCCGTAATGCCGAACTATTGGGCCACGGCACACTATGGTCATTAGGTAAACCATAAAGTATTGACTCCTTGTCTTTCTAAAAAGCTGAATAGGGAGCAATTGACTCATAGTTGTTGAAGATCTTCCTCTGTGCCTTTCCTTGATATCTGCAAGTAGGTTTTTCCACTGAACAGGAAAACATTGAGTACATTTATACCTATATTTCATTTTGAAGTATGAACTTGCTATGATATTTTGTTCATTTTCTAATTTAGGAATTTTAGCCACAGCTCAAAAGTCCGTAATCATGGTCTTCAACTGCAGTGGGGTCTTAACTACATACTGCACCATACTGTGTGCCTTCCTGTGGGTGGTGAGCCCTCTATCTGAATACTTATGAGTAATTCAGAGACATTGTTTCAAAGTGACTTTGAAAAAGTTTTATTTCTTTAGTAAGATAATACTTTGGTTCAAATGCATCTACAGGCACTGCAATAAAAACATGGGCTTAACACAGAGGGGTGTGACCCAATTAAATATTTTCTGGTCATAAAGATCACCATGCAAGCAGCGCAATCTCTGGTCTAGAATTAAAAAGAGCAAAGCCCCCAGGCAGTTGATAACATAAAGACTTGAAGCATTTTATTGATTGGGCTAATTTAGCTGTAGCATGATTGATTTGTCTGTTGAATGTCATTCATCATTTCTAAAGTAATAAAGTAAAGGAAATCTTGCAGCTCTCAATAATTTTATCAAATGCTTTGCTGGCTCTCCATCAGTTTAAAATAGGAACTGAACGTCTTATGCCTCAGTTTCTAGACTGAGCCAAGAAATTATTGCCCCCCTGAGCCTAAAGCCTCAGAAAAAAAAGGTTCTACTGGCCCTCTCTTCATTCAGTGACCTAATATTCTTCTTTGTAAGATACACTGCTGGACAGGAAGATCAAATAGGATTGCAAAAGTACTTATACTGCCATAAGAAATTATTTCCTACTTCCATAAGAATTCAAACGTATCTGTAGAGATTTAAGTTGTTCTATCTTCTTTGTGGATCATCTATGAGTGTAATATATATAAAGGTTCATTCCAGACCAGTTTACAATGTTTTTTGCAGAATCATGACATTAAATAGAAAGTAAAATACAGCAATTTACTACAATACATATATATTATATATAATATGTAATACATAGAATATTTATGTATGTATGAGTGTATTTATGTATATAGAAAGAGAGGGGGTACCTTGTTGCAGTAATAATGTAACTTGTTCCTATAATTACGATCTTAATACAACAGAATAGAATAATTATGTATTCTGTGAATTAATAGAAGTTGAAATATTCTTTAAAAGTTTTGGGCCTCTGTTGTTTTATTCAAAACAATTGATGAAGCCTTGAAGACCTGGAAATGAATGCCAATTTATTTGTGTTTTATTAATTCAAACTTAAAAGATAAACCAATTACACTTACACACAAAGACTTGGCATTCTACCATTACTG
>JAFBJS010007977.1:205004-232587 GCA_016785265.1 Paraplagusia blochii | reverse complement strand
CTCAACACTTCACACGAGTGTTAACACAAGTTAAAAGCAGTGGTTCCTAACTGATCCTGTTGCAGGTGGTGAAGTGGAAGACTTTCCTATCCTTCCACATTGCATGATTTTTTTTAATTTTATTTAATATAACACCCAGTAACTGTACTCTTCAAGTTTATTCAATAACTAGCAAGCAATATTTATATATATATTGTGGCAGGCACTATAGAGGACACCTTTCACCCTTCAGGTCCTGGGGTTGGGGGTGTGGTTACTGCCCTTGAGTTTGAGAGTGCATTTTACTGTCTTCAGTATGTTCTGCATGTTAAGCAATAAAGACGATCTGAACGTACTCTTGTCTCTCACGTATTTCTTCGTCTCGCTACAATATATATATATATATAATGTCCATGGCTACATCTTCTTATCCTTTGTTTGTCCCTTATTGCCACTGCAAATCGTCATTTTTTAACTCACCCTGTCCTCTGTCCTGTCCTTCATCACTGCATCCATATATCTCCACTTAGTCTCCTACCTGGTAGCTCCATCTCTTGTTCTTCTACCAATATAACCACTGTCCCTATTCTGAACATGTCCAAACCATCTCAATCTGGCTTCTCTATTTTTTTCTCCAAACTTGCCAGATTTTATATATGTGTGTGTTTATATGTGTGTGTGTATGTATATACTGTATATATATATATGTGCATATATGTGTATGTGTATATATATAAATGTGTCTATATATATATGTGTGTGTGTGCATGTGTGTGTGTGTGTATGTGCGAAGTGATTTGCCCAAATGTGTGTTGCAACCCACAACCCCGTTGACAATCGCTGACTTAAAGTTAGCAAAGTGGGATTGCATGGAAACATAAAGAGTTGACTGTAAATATTAAATATTGTAATTCACTATAAGGACAGTGAGAAACGAAGCACAGAGCAGATAGAGGGCAGCACTGAATACATTTGGCACAGGAAGCACAACTTTTTGCTCCACCGCGTGAAGCACTGATGCAAACAGCCTGCGGTCCAGACTTTGAACGACATAATGTATGTGTTTAAAAACCACAGTAAATGCTAATTAAACGCCATATAATTAACCGTTAGGCGGTAATCACGACAGAAAAGGGAGCGGGCCAAGTCAGCCTGCTTAGACCGACCCGTCCGCTGCCAGGAGGCAGCTTATCTTAGTTCTGCCAGAAAGCACTTGAATGTACATCTGCGTCAGGCAGAGAGACCTCACGTGCCGAGCACCTGAGCTTCCGCCGAGGAAGTCTTAATCACCTGGTGAAAAAAACAGGAGCCCGGGCGGCCGTTAGCTCCAGGGAGAGAACGACGGGGAAATAATGAGGGTGAGATTATGAATGGGAGAAGGTGCAGCCGGTAACTCACAGCTGGAGCGTCGCACGGCGTGGATGAAAAAGGAGCAATGGAAAGATAAAGGAGGAGGACCCCTGCTGTGCACACAGAGTAAAAAAAAATGTTCTGGTGACTTTGTTTAACTCAAATTTATTTATCGGCTCAGTTTGCTGCCCCCTGGATGTTTTTTTCCCATTTGATTGAGACCATTTGTCCCAGATATAACACCTTAGTTGTTACTGAGCTGCATCCAGGCGGAAATGTATCTCCGTTCATGTCAACATTCTAGGTTTTTGTATTTTTTTCCTTACAGTTATGAGAACATTTGAGATGTCCCATTCATGGAAGACAAACACGGTGTGAACACCTGGGTCACTTCCTGCTTCAGCTTAGGTCATAAAGTTCCATTCACAGTTTTTATGAGTCCCTGGACTTTGTATTAAACATAACAGGACTGGGTGATAGAAAAGGAAGCGGGATATATGTCTTCCAAATCCAAATACTTACAATACTTACAAATACAATGATGGGCTACAACCCATCAGTTGAGAACCACTGTTGTAGCTAAACATCCCAAATGTTGTTTTGGTCTGATCTTGATGTGATCTTCATCAGAATTTCAGGATTGAACATTAAAAAAAACGCGACTCAATAAAAAGAGTCTGCGACTTTAAGACTAAGAAGATATCGTTAAAATTCCGAAATCTTTTTTCTTTTCGTTTCCCATTTAGAGCAAGTTAAATTGTATATTTGGGCTAGGGGCGAAGGATATCCGATCTAACAAACTGGAGTTTTTTTTATGTTTCATCCTAAAATATATACCGATATTAAATCGAAACCAATCCCAAGAATTGCGAATATTCCGAGAATATTTTAAAAGACGCTGTCAATGAACTCTGTGTTTACAGCACAGCTAACATCCTTACATCCACCAATCACTGTGTCTGCTACATTAAGCCCCAACAAGAGCCACAGAACATCACCAAAAGACATTAATCGCAATAATTAAACGCAACACAAAGCCAAAAAATAATTGTGTTTTAGTGTGAAGTAGGATTAACACAATGAAAAAAAAACAGGAGAAACCGAATAATTAGGCGTACTCCAATGGCATATGGGAAAATAAAACACAGACGGGCTGCAAAATAGAGAGAATCTCTCGTTTTAAGTCCGAGGAGATTAAACACAAACAGTTGGCATCCTGGCCCAGCACGAACCTCCAGCAAAGTTTGCCAAAAGTAAAGAATATTAACCTGGATAAAAAGCAGCCAAATTGATAAAAGCACAAGACAGGAAGTGCAAAACAGAAAGTGAAATAGAAAAAAAGAACAAAAGGGAAAAAAAAAAATCAGTTTTTGGACTGAAAGCATCAGTTTGGCCAGTAAAAAACATAGCGTAATTGCTTTTTGAAAATCAAAAAGCAAAAGTAAATAAAAAAATAAAAAAAAATTATTGTGTAGATTTTATTGGTAGATAAACATGTTTTGATGAAGGTGGCAGACTCTGTGAAGAATGTATAATTTAAAGGCAATAAACATTAAAAACAGACGGGGAAAGGCGGACGAACAGAGAGAACTAGGGGGAATATTTTATTTAGAGTGTTCGTGGACTGATGTTGACTTAAATGGAAACCTCTCTTCACAGAAAGACGGACTAACATCAGCAGCAGACGCTATTTTATATTTGATTTACTTTTTTTTTCCAAAAGGGGGCAGGAGAAAGTGACTGGAACTGAAGCGAGAGAGAGAAGCAAATCGGGAAAATAAAAAAAAAAAGGAGAGAATACTACGAAGCATAACTGTGTTAGAATTTCACCGAGACAGTTTCACCGATTTGGTCTGATGCACGTTGAAGACTTTAAAAAAGGGATTTGGTCAGCGGTGGGGCAACCGCATCCATATTTGATGGAAGGGAATGAAATATAAATGGGAGCAAGTAAGTACTCTGTCCTCAAACACCGGAACACCAAAAAAAGGGTCTCACCTTTATTTAACCCACAGTTTAAGCTGAAAGTGGCGCTAAATGTTTGGTCAACTGAGGTCGTCGGGGTCTGCGGCCGCAGCTGGGAGGGGGTTGGATGAGTTTGACTGGTAAACATTTGGTTATTTCAGTCTTTCTACCAGTTGGAGATTAATGTATAAAACAGAAGAGAGACTCAATAATGCAAACAGGTCCCAACAGCCAACTGTTCTCCCTGTGATACTTTGGATTTCAAACAGGTTTGACTCCAGTGCAGCATCAGTGTGTGGGAAACACTAGTGTTTAAATAGTCATGTCATTAAATCTGAGTGAGCGAAGAGAGAAGTCAACTAAAGGTTTCCTCGGCTACGACTACAGTCGTATGGCAAAAAAAAAAAGGACAAAAAATATGGAAGAAAAAGAGAGAACCAACAATATAGGGAACTTTATTAAATATAATATAAGATAAATACAGCCATCGTTGTGCGGATGATTTCTAAAAATATGAGTAATGGACAAAAATAATCGCAGGGCAAATCTCAATCACAAATGATTATTATACTGAATGATCATTTCCCTCACAGTTGTATGACAGTAGAGTTGGAAAATGGAAATAAAAAACAGACAGAATAAAAGAAGAGAAGCGGCCGACAGACAAGGAGAGATGATAAGAGATGCTCCAATGACTGAGCCAATCAGAGAGGAGCAGAAGATGATGATTATTAACCAATAAAACACTAAGTATTAGGGGTGTGCAGACTAATCGTTATGGATTGGTTATCGTTCCGTGACCTACGGTGTACCAGTCCAAAAAGCCCTGATCGATCGAAAATGCAGTAAAACGGTCCGATGGTTCGGATTTTTGTCCGTGGATAAGTTTCCTGCTCCATGGCCCACAAATGGACATTGGACATAGACGCATTGACATTGGCTGCTTCCATCCACTAAACTAAACTGAAACTCAAAAGGACTGGCAGCTGTATAGTGTAGTTGAGAGCAAAGTTGCAAATTTTTATTCGAGATTTTAAAAAATTAATCGAGCTGAATCGAATCAGATCAAACTGGATCAATCCTTCAATATTTTTTTATGAATCGCTCATGAATCGGATCGTAGCCTGTGAATCGAGCTATGAATCGGATTGTTATGTGAGTGAAGATTCCCACCCCTACTGAGTATGTATTGTATAAGCCAATAGTAGAGCAAGTAGGCATTGTTTTAGCCAATAGAACACTGTCCACACATTGCATTAGCCAGAAGTAGACAGAGTACACATGGTTTTAGCCAATCGTAAACAGAGTAGACATACTGTACATTACCTATAGTATCTTGTGTACAACCTCATCTAAGTGAACAAAGCTTCAAGCGATTGCTCTCAAATTTACTTTTACCCAATTTCTACACAGTAGCTAACGACAGTGAAGATGTCGCGAGGTTGCATTAAAAAAATGCGATGTACTGATTGAGCAAACTGAGAACTGTGATGTAGAGTGGGAACACTGTTTAAATAACTAAATATACATCTAATTATTCAACAAATTCTGTTTCCAAGGATGTTGCCCTCTGCGTGTGTGTTTTATTTGCTTTCGTCTAACAATCCTTAGGAATTAGTGAAAAGTCAGTCACATGACGCTGGCCGACTTTGTGTCTCTTTCCCACAAAGACACATGTGAACAAAAGCAGCAATCATTGCATTGATTAGGGCGTCGCCAGGAAGCTAAGCTCCTGAGTCCTGACCCAGGCACGTAGGAAAGGTGAGGACAGAGTAATCAAGACGTCAGAGACACTGTGCACTGTGTGTGTGTGTGTGTGTGTTTGTGTGTGCTTGTGTACCCAGGTCACAGCCAGTGTGTGCGCGTGTATAATCGGGAAAATAATCAGAATCTGCAGAAGCCATTGCAGGGATTACAGGATGAAAGTCCATATCCGGAATGCAAAGTCCTGCTTCTCAGGAAAATACTCTTGCAGAAACACACACGTACAAATACACATACACACACACACACACAGGTTGCATACTAAAGGAGGCTCCTGGAGCTCAGATACAGCGTGGCCTCAGAGTCAGGTTACAAAGTTCACGTCTTCCTCATCAGAGATGCATCGTCAGGCTAACAATAGCCACCCATTGATTGATGTAACGGTGAGTGTGTACAAATGTGTGTGTGGAAATTAATAGCCATTGTGTGAGCTTCTCTGATGTCTTTCTCAACAAGGAAGGAGGAAAAAAAAAAAAGAATAAAAATGACAGAATTGTCAAGATGCGTCCCGTTGAGCTTTTTATTGCGGTCCGCCATCCGTGTCCAAATTAAATAATTTATTTATATAATTATTATTATACTTCTGTCTTTTCCCTTCCTTTCAATTTCCTCAGTACGCTCCATATTTCTGCTCTTGACTCGTCCTCGTGTCCAATTTTAGGAGAAATTGTGGCCCACGGGTCAAAAAGTTTGCCAACCCCTGGACTACTCTATGTCTGTCTTCACTACATCTGAGGGAAATGGTGTGACCAGATACGAGGAGGACAGGCTGTTGTGGAGACTGTCGGCACTGCGACCTGGAAAGCACATGAAAACTAATGGATCGATGAATAAAATATAAGCAAAATACTGATATGGGCTCAATTGATGGCTGCATTAGACAAGTCCAACTGATACTCCACGAGGTGGACTTGTCTGAGCCATCACCAGAACACCACCACTAATTTGCCACCTCAACGTGGAGTGATCCGTCAAAAAAAAATCAGAAACTGCTGGTTTGATGCCATGATTGGATGAATAAACCCCAAAAACAGGGAACATCTTCAAACCACTGCTGTCAATCTCAGGTTTCACTACATATCTGACACTATTTATCCTCCACCCCATTGTCCCGCAACGTAACCTCAGGGTCCGTCTCCATGGAAGCACCGCTTGTAAAAAGGAGAGACTGTTTTCCTCATAGGGAAAACAATATGTCTTAATCTGCAGAGAGAGGCGTCTCATCACCCTCTCTATTCATTCGTTCCTCACCACCCACTCACTTACACAGATGCACACAAGGAAACATACAACCAAACCGAGCTCCTCCGTCAGTCTGAGTGTTTGTAACTCCTGCTGATTCCACTATCACTAAACAGGAAAAGGAAGTTTCCTCGAATTAATTTCACATCAACCCTCCCTCCTACAAACACACCCTGGACAAATTCTTAAACCACCACAGAGAAAGAGAGTGAGAAGAAGAGCGTAGGAAATCTGCACTCCTACCCCAGCCCCTACCCGGCTCCCCCTGCTGGTTTCACTAAATAAAACCAGCAGGCTTAACAAGCCATTTTAAAACCAGCGCCTGAGAGCAAATGTAATTGTTCCGAGTAACTGTGGCAAAAAAAAGAAAGAAAGAAAAAAAAAAAATCTCACCGAGCCACAAAAGAAATAGAGTTTCAAATTGGGAGCGTGGACCTAGTTCTGACAGGTTCCCTGAAGACTCCAAGACCAGACAGGTCCGACAGAGACTCCAAGGACAACATGCTCCATTATATTTCCCTTGGGTTGTGGAAAAAAAGAAAAAGATTGTATGGATTATGTAAAAGACACATGAAGATGGTGTCGCTGCAATGAGGCCAGGACGATGGCTGAGCTTATTTTACGAGTTGATTTTATTTTAGGAACTCCAGTTGGGGTTTTGACCAACTTTATTTGGTATAAACTGAAAAATCTGAGCTGTTCAACCAGGTGATTTAGAAATAAGCAATGAATGGACTCTGGAATCTATCAAAAATGCTTATAAACACACATTTTTATGCTGTTTGTTAGGTTTAAGTCTCTCTGTTTCTTTTTCTGTGTTGTCTGTCACAGTTTTCTTTGCAAATGTGTGAAGGCTTTTAGTCTCAAAATGTGTCCTCATGAAAACATCAGGCGCCAAAGACACTTAAAAACCAGTGAGATGTAACAGATGGTTCAGTCAAGTGTCTCTCCAACGTAGCAAGAACCAACATCTTTTTAAAAGAAACAAACAAGTTCAAATCAATCTAGAGGAGGAACAAGAAATCCCATAAAACTTGTATCTCCTCCATGCAAACACCAGCACCAACTCCCCGCGGCCGTCGGCTATAGATTCCTGAGCTCTTCCCATCTCACTTTACCGACCAATCAATGAGCTGTGACCAATAGACCAAAACCAACAGCTGGTTTCTCTGCAGGAGGATGTGGAAGTGTGGAGCCGGGGTGGGTTGGAGGGTGGGTGGGTGTGTGAGTGACGGGGTGATGTGTCACCTGATCAGTGCTCTTAGGACAGGGGTTCAGTGTCATCTGTGACACAGGCTGCAGCTAAGAGTGTCTTCAAACTGGTTGATGAGTCTTTCAATCCTAGTTATGGTCTGTTTTACTACAGAAATTACGGAATTTCTTCCCCCCATTCATCCCTGGGAGCAGTCTCCACAACCGCCACCCAAATCACTCAATGCACCAAACACTGGCTGTGCTCCCCAGTGACTAGTACATGAAATGTTAATTGAATCTAGACATGATTACGTGATCTCAATGAAAAGGAAGGCGCATCAGAGAAAACAGAAAAATCCTCCCCCCAAAAACTAAATCTGTTTATAAGTAAAAACATGGAAGAATACACTATTTGTAGATTGTTAGTTGTTGATCTCTACTAACCAACCACATATGGGCAACTAAGTAGAGTAGTTTTTTTTTTTTCCTTCTCAGCACTGAGGAGCCTCGTGGTTGAAAGGTGAAACATCTTAAGGAAACACAGTCCAGTTGACCTGGATGGAACTTTTCTTGGATGTATAGATGTATGTATGAAAATCTACAGACAACTTTAGTTGACCTTCCTGGTCTTCTCATTTACTGCGCCTTTCGAGCCCCTTTTGAACCAGTGTTGAGTCCCCAGAGGGCAACCGCCCCAACAGTGATTCTGTCTACTCTAGGAGGTGGAGGTGAACTCTGGAGTTCCACACCAATGTTTGAGACATTAACTCTTGACCAAGGCAACATTTTCAGTTTCCTTCTACTTTTCAAAAAGGCCCCAATCTTGGACAAGTTCTACGGTCATACGTTGCCCAATCACCTTCTTTTGAATGGCCGACATTTGACAAAGCATCAGTTTTATCTACATTCAGCGCAACTTCACGTTTTACACTATTTAATTAAGAACCTGTTTGGTAAGGTTTCATCATTTGAACAAAAAAAAAAATAGGGGCAGTGGTGGCCTAGTGGTTGAGGACAGAGGCAGTTGGTGGATTCTAACCTGGAGACCTCCAAGTTGGAATCCACCAACTGCCAAGTTCTCACTGAGGTCCACTGACCATGGCACCGTCCCCACTCACTACTCCCCGGGCGCTCAAAGCTGAACACTGTTCACTTTGGTGATGGGTTAAATACAGAGGTGACATTTCGTTGTGTGCAGTGGTGTGGATCACAATGTCACAATGACAAGGAGTTTGATTTAAAAAGAAAATGCTGTCAAGATGATCAGAGTCACTCTAGTTCCATAAACATGCACTTCGGTAGAAGCAGGAGGTGATTCAGGAGACAGACTTGAAAAAGAAGATTTCTGCAAAGAAAACAATAGCAACACTAAACCAAACACTGATCTGAACCAGGTTTTATCTTTTGGACAAAGTAACAGATATGATTTGAGTAAACATAGTCAGAACGCTGAGGGAAAAGAAACTGTGATGGAACAAAGGATGGGAAATCGAAACCAATATAAAAGTTAATTTAGTCATTGATTGACACGTTGGAAAATTCAGATGCAGACCGGAGGACGAAGGAAAAGGGAGATAAGGAGATAAAATATTTACTTTAAAGGAGTTGTGTTTCCAGAGGCACGTGATGGACAGGGGAAATTTCCAGGAAATGACTGTATCGATTACAAAAGTCATTTAACTCTGCAGACAAATCTGACACCGGCGATGATTATCCAACAAGAACTGCCAATCAAACCTTCAGATAACAAATGAAGTGGCAGAGATTGGAGCACCGTTGTGAGCCTGACACAAAGAATATGTGAGTACACAACACGCCAGTGAACACCTAATGTGAAAAAGAATCATGGTATCATGCGGGTATGACGCTCCGAGCTACGACAGGCAGACTCAATTTTCCGCTGCAGATTTGTGGCAAACCAGCCCTGTGATCTCTGTGTTCTGAAATATCAAAAATGTCCTCAGTGGAGCCACAGATTCATTATCCGTTCTGCCTGACCTCTTCCCTTAACTCCTCTGGCTTCACACTGCGTTAGGTAAATCTCCATCCTTCGCCGCTGTAGTGTGAAATGTCAAGAAACAAACAATGCCAGGGCTGCAGCAGGTTCACACATCAGTATGCAGCAAAGAGTTGTGTGTACTTTGGAGCTCAGTTTACTCCGACTGCAGGGAGCACACACACACACACACACCATCCAGGTACGGAGAGAGAAGGAAAACCTGTGCTTTAGAAATGGATTTCAGATTCGTCCTGCTTTACAGTCCTCCCTGTTTGCAACGTCTGTGTTTAGACATATGCTCAATGTTTATCTGTTTAAGGAAAACAGAATCATTTTTAACAACATTGCAGTTTCTCCTCTGCTGGTTCTATGCCACTAAACTAATATTATTCAGCTATTCCCACAACAGTGCGAAGGTGTGATTTCTGTCATCTCTTCTCTGCTTGTCCCTTTTCCTGTGGTTGCTACAGCAAATCACAGTTTTCCCTGTCTCCTCCTGTTCTCTGTATCTTCTACTCTAACTCCTAACTAACTACCTCCATGTCCTCCCTCACTGCATCCATCCATCTCTTCTTTGTCTCCTACCTGGTAGCTCCATCTCCAGGATCATTCTTCTACCAATGTTTCTAACATTCCTCTGAACATGTCCAAACAATCTCAATCTGGCTTCCTGTATTTAGAGCAGTGCTCCTCAAATAGTGTGTGTTTGTGTGTGTGTGTGTGTGTGTGTGTGGGTGGGGTGGGGGGTGTCCCGATGCTGAGGGGGCCCATGTGACCCTGGGGAACATACTTGTTTTTCCGCCGTACTACAATAAAGTGTAATTGCACCACCACTCCAGTAGTTGGCAGTGGCGCTCTCATTGCCCATCGTGCGCGGCCAGTTGAACCATATCTCTTTCTTTTTGTTTTCTTTATGTTAACAAAGATACGTTGTTATGCAGAGGTGTACCTAGAACTATTTTATAGACCAATGCTATTTTTTTGTAGTTGCAGTGGAGAGTGGGGGGTGGAGGGGCGCAAATTGTTTTCTTCTTGCTGGGGGGGAGCGTAACAGAAAATAATTGACAAGCACTTATTTGGCCATCTTGGAACCAGGTATGGCACAAGGGCTAAACACTCCTCAGCACTCGGGAACCTCATGGTTGAGAAGTGAAACATCTTAAAGAAACGCAGTCCAGTTGACCTGGATGGAACTTTTCTTGGATGTATATATCTATAAATGAAAATCAACAGACAACTTTAGTTGACCTTCGTTGTCTTCTCATTCAGGCTACATCAGAAACATCTCGACACCGACTTCTAGGAATCTGTGATCTTAATAGCCCAAGGACACATCAGCATACAGTTTCAATTGAAATAAAAGACTCTATTCTGAACACCTAATGTTTTGAAGTCTTTTAAGACAAGCCTGAAGGTTCTTAGGACCGGGTTAGACAAGTGCACTCACACAGAGAGGTGGTGTCGTTGAATGCGACAGTCTTGCGGACAGTAGCGCGCTCCCATCCATCAGTAATTTAACCAGCGCACCGACAACTGTATCCACTCAATAAGTCAACAGATCCCGTTTAACTTGCCTTAGATATAAACCTTTCCACTTCGCATGGAGATGTCAGTGTGTGTGTGTGTGTGTACACACACACACACAAGTGATTAATCCAGCATTGCTAGTCGGAGGTGGTGCTGCCCCGAGGCTGTACTTTACTGTGATGAGTTCTTGACAGCCGCGCTTTTCTTCCCCTGCACCTCCTCTTCTCAAGTTTTTCTTCCCGGCTTCTTTGGCACTCCACCATCTTTAATTGCTCTTCCTCCCTCACTCCTGCCACCTCTTGTCCATCAGCGTGGCGTGCTTCACTCCCGTGCACGCCTTCTCTCACCCAGCACTTCTACTCAAAAACCATCTCATCGTTGTCACCTTACACTTTTGGTATCGGCCTGAATCCTCTCAACCTTGTCTTTTCTCCTTATATACCTTGAAATCATACTTTTTTCCTCCCACTCCTACTCATCCTCCCCCCTACGCCTCCTCACGCTGCACCTGGTCTACTTACTCCTGCTATTTCCCCATCTTCTCTTTAGCGTAGCGGCGTCAAATACAGCTTTAGAATAAGAGCCACACCATGGCCTGACAACTTCTTCCTTTCCCTCTCGCCAAAGTGAACTTGATGCTGATACTTAGCCGTACGTCGGCGTGTTATCTCCACCAGGCAGCATCTCTGGTCCTGGAGCTCCTGTGTGGGCACAGTCCTCGGCCCACAGTGTATTGATACAAATGTGTCAAATCACAAAGACTCCTCCTAAGCCATTTGTACTGAAATTTAACTCAAACTTTTCTTTTTTTTTTTCTGTAGGCCTCCGATTCACAGTGAAAATAATTGAAAATAATAAGGGCTCGGAATGAGGCGGCGTAACGCGATACAGACGACTAAAATCCTCTAAATTTGCACTTGCAAGACGGAGAAATCCATTGCGCCTCTGAGTGTGACATTTTTAAATGTCACATTTTAAAGGTATTGATAAATTTAAACAGCCTGCGGGGAAAGAACGTCACATAATAACAGTGCCCACTATTGACATGGTTTGTAACTAAGGGACTGAATGAGCAGAAACAACTGTGGTGTATTGATTGGCTCACTGTATATTATATTATTAATACATCAAATCATTGCACACAGAAGTACTTCAAAATAACTTTAATTGTTACCTTATGACCATTAATCTGTTCGCTATCCAGGTTGCGTTAAATTGTGAATTCTGTGAATCGATATAAATATTTCAATAAAAAAATATCAGCTTTACTGTACAAATTGGTTGAATTCATAGAGTTGCTGGTTCATTTAGGTTGCTGGGTCAATTTCCCTCCGCAAACGAGGCTTTTTATGGCATAATTATTTCAAAACAACAGAACTAAAAGCCTGTCCCATTTCGTTGCCTTGAAGTTTAAGCCATGCATAAAATAATACCCCGCCGCTAAAAGCCCCTTTCTGCTCCTGGAGCTCGTTATTGAACGTCTTCCATGCTTCCTGCCTTGAACCTATCGCACATGCCCACGTACCATGCACTGAATGTCATTTCCTCTTTCCACCCTGACGAACCCAAGCAGCTGTGATGTGTAGATTCAGAGACCCTAATGAACAGGAGCTACTGGAGGACTGTCCACCTCAGCCTCCAACACGGCGGCAACCGCGCACGGATGAAATTGTCTGAGAACGAACACGAGAGTGAACACAAAAGTGCATTAATGCGGAAAGGATAGAATGAAGAAACAGAAAATGCTCCAGTCTTGTACTCCTTCCCTCGCACTGATGAAGGCAAGTGGTTGATGCGGAACATGTGGCGGTAGAAATAGTTTTACTAGTAGCTGCTACACTGGTCAGTGTGTCCATTCACATGCATTATTTCTGACCTACAGTTTTACATGGATGGAGTGGTCTGTCTGTGTTCCTTAGAGTTAGAGAACCCTATAGGGCCGGGGAAGAATTGTGAGAATTTACCCATAGTTGTCTCTAGGCCTGGATACTAAGTACAGTACCAGGAATGTCTGATATTAAGCTCTGCCAAAATATTGCCAATATTCCAAATCCTTAATTCCGATTTTGGATTTTTGCCCCCAAAACTGAAGTAAACGTCTCAGGCCCCATGTACAAATCCAGAAAGATGTGCTAAACCTAGACATCGGTTACAATCTCACAAAATGTGTTAATATGAATATATATATATATATATATATACACACATATATATTAGGTTCAGTTCGATTCAATAAAAATTTAACCCTAACCCCATAAACATATGTAAATATAAATATATATAAATATATATATACATACATAAAACAAAAATGTACCAGCATTTACATTCACATCAATATACACGTATGCACATATATCGGCTAATATATAAATATATACACATAAATTTATATTTTTTGTTTTTATATTTATTCCTCAGTATTAAAGACCTAATTTAACTTCAAATACATATGGGTGTAAGAATATATAGCTATTTTTAAGCCAAGGCAGAGCCCAATGGCAGCAAAGATACAATGTTGGCAGGACTATCTTCCAAAGAACCTTGAGTGGGATAGCCAAAAATTACATAGCGATATTGTATCTATACTCCTTCTCCTAGTCTAGCTTTCGGCTGTGATGATTGTAAGACTCAGAATAAAGTTACCTTGCATACAGTAATGTTTCAGCAGAAATACAGATTACTAAAGAAAAGAACAGATAGGTTTGTCTGTCATCACCGGAGGACACTTTTGCTGTGTCCACTCCAGCCCACTCTTATGTGACAAGGCAGTTCCACATGGACGAGGCTAACAGGGCAGTTACCAATACGCTCAAATGCCACGGTATTTTTCCATCGCGTGCTTCGACCTACCAGCACACCCAGGTGCCTCTCTGGTTTTCCCAACACCCTCACACACCCAGGTGCCACACTCCAACACATCTGGCGAGTGTCCCTGTGATGTGCTCAAGAGTAGCCGGGGACGAGCAATTTCCACTCCAGCGCACCAAGAAGCCTTTGGAGGAAACGCAGTCCTGCCCTTCAAGTGCCTTTTTGGTTTGCCCAAAGCCACAGTCTGAGCCACCGCGTGACTCAAACAAACCCTCAAGACTTCTCAAACTACTTGAACTACTAAACACCGACTCTGACAGAGGTGCCCTCCAACTTATTTCACTCCCTTTTACTCCTCCAATCCCCCACTTGTAATGCTTCACTTCTCTTATTTCCTTATTACTCCTTTTTTCAAATTTATTAGCTATGACAAACCAAGGGAACACAAAAAGCCATCACTGTCAGTGGATGGGAGAAAGAAAAATGCACTCCACCTTAGGAGAGTGGGAGCTTGAGTTTGGCGAATCAGAAATGAAGAACAGGCGAGTGCGGAGAGATACGAGGCGTGAGGTGAGGCCAGGAAAAGGCAGAAGACAATGGAAGGATAGGAGGTAGGGTTGGGTGGAGGGAAGAGGGGTCTTTATCTGCTGTTCTTGGGAAATGAATTTCAAGGCTCATCTACACTGGCTGATGTTGCCTTTACTGCAGTTTCAGAACACAAACTCAATTTAAATGCAGCTAAAAGAACAAACCAACATCATCTGTTAAATGAACAAAATGACAAAAGAATAAAAAAAACACAAAAGATCGTAGAATTTCTACTCAACAAGTGGCGGGTTTGAGTCTTATAGCCCCTATGGGCCTCTTTGCTCCAATAAATCCCGTTGACAATCCTGGAGAAGACATGAAGGACCGATAGAGGCACTGGCATGTTATTAGCATAACGAAGGCTAGAAGCAATTAAGGACTTTTGTCTTCATGAATGACTTCTTCATGTCAAAGCTCACCTGAACATTTCATCTATCTGCCCCTAACCTGACACTGGTGTCCAACTGTGGGACCATTTGTGGCCTAGGAGTCAAAAAGTTTGCCAACATCTGGCTTGTGGGACTCGGGTTATTTATTGGCGTTTGAACACATTCGTCATCTGCTTCCCATTATCTAATCATCTCTGTATCACAGATAGAAAAGTTAAAGTTTATCACTCACTTCCACTTCAGTAGCCGAGGCACTACGTCTGGAACGACAATAAAGACAGAACGAGGACACAAAGAGCTGATAAGTCTCAATCGCCTGAAGGCTGACGGCTCAATGCCACACCGGGAGTAAAGTCGGTGATGCTGACAGGCAGGTGTGTGTGTTTAAAGTGTGTGTGTGTGGGGGGAAAAGAGCACAGGGATGTGTGAGAGTCGTCAGTGTCAATCCAGGTTTACGTCCTGGAGTCCGGAATCGTCACCAGGGGAACGTTGTCCCCCAATGGAAAGTCCGAATTGTTTGCCGTATGTGAGTTCCTGTGATGACTGTGTTTTCCTGGTTTACTTTGTGCGACCTTGTTGGAGCGCGACAGCAGAAGAGAATTAAAAGCCGTAGGCAGAGACAGACCTTCTCACATATCAATGTGATGTGTGAGTGTGTGTGTGCATGCGGTGTAAGTGTGTGTCTATAGAATTTGACCTTCGCTCCAGACCAGATCCACAGACTTGAGCCTTGGCAGCAGCCCCCTGGATTCGGCGGCAGCTAATGGGCAGGTTATACTACTGTCTGGGAGAAGGACCCAATGCCAGACAGAGAGCATGATGAATGTGTTGGATTAAAGGGCGACCTCATCAAACCATATGCATGTTCTCACCTTCACTTCATCTGCTGAAAACCTATCTTTTATTTTGATGTTATAGAGAAAAAAAACAAACAAACTGTAAATACACACCGTATTTTCACCACCATAAGGTGCACCGTACTAAAAGGCGTAGCCTCAGTTATGTGTGCCATTACCCTATTTAAAACACACATTAGGCGCACCTGATTATAGGCTGCAGGTTTTATACACAATCCACACCCACACTTCTCCCTTTAACGTTCTCATGGTGTCCTCTACTATGTACACCCTACAACAGCACGCACTGGCTTTTGGAGAGAATCAAAGACTTTTATTTGTGCCTTATAGTCGTGAAAATACGGTACGTCTGAAAATATCAGAAAATGTATTTAAGTCTAGAAACAATAAAGGTTTACCACTGACACTAGGTATCTTAAGAGTTTAGTTGGTGCAACAAGACTTTTTAGAGTTTAAGACGTTTTGTTCGTCAACTGATGAATTCATCAACTCAGCAAGACATCCCATAGCTTTAGAATCGCCGTCTTAAAGTATGCATAAATATGTTGTATATACTGTTATAATACAGAAATCATGTTCTGTGTTGAAACACTCAACCGGTTAGGAGACCCAAACCCACCAGATACTTAAAAATGGTTGTCAAAGTAAAACCATCTTGTTCACTTAGTACTTAAGAAAGCTCTTACAAGGGTTGTGCGATCATAACTTTTGGCCGATTCCAATATGCCGATATTATCCAAACACTTCATATTTCCAATGACGATATAAAGACCTGGTACTTTTTATTAATTTGTACAAAAAAACTGTAGTGGCATGAAACTAATTCACATAGCTGTGATGCTGCCCTCTAGTGACTTTCACTTTAATATACACCCATTTATCCCATAACTATTCATTTAATCAATTGGTAAACCCAGGCATTCTGTTATCAGGTTGTCACTTTTCTTTACGATTCACTACAACCTAAACAACAGGTAAACAAATAAAGGCGAGTACTTGTGGTAATCCTATAGGATTATGGGTCGTGTCTCTGCTGTTGCTGCACATGAGAAATGATGCATATATTTCTAACAAGGGCCACTGATGATTTCCTAAGCTATACTGCTGCACACAACTCCACGCTGAAGGGTGAATGGGTGATGGCAGAGGGTTTGAGAAGAAATCATTTACCTGGAAAACTAATGTCGTGTTCCCCGTAGAGATTGATGACGACCTTGCAGTCAAAATAAGCAAAGAAACTGAAACAATAGGATTGGCTCTCATTGTGTCAACAGTCATCTCTACTTTTTATACAGTAAACTATTGCCAAGTTGAATCCATCAGGCAATTAGCACAGCACAATCTGTGACTTATTATTCACTGCCCACTCATTCAGATCTGATTCTCATCGTCCGTATGTTCGTCTTCAGTACAGTTTGCTCATTGTTTGGCAAGATGAAAAAAACAGGTTTGTTTTGTATTCATGGTTTTATTCATTCTGACTCTCACTGCCTCAGTCCTTCCTATTATATACATATCAATATGTACATATACACATATATGTATACATGCACATATATAAATATATATATATATATATATATAAAAATATAAACATACTTGTACACATACATACATAGAAACATAAAAACCAGGGTACAGTTTCAAGTCAATTGCCATCCTGAAACCAGACAGTCATTTGAAAAGACTATTGCGAATACAGTTTAGTAAAGACATAAGATACTACATATTCATCTGGACTTATATTATTTCCATTTAAAAAATTACCTAATTTTCGTGCCTCATCTGTCTACCACTCACACATGAGGCATGTAAAGGTTCTTGCCTCGGTCACATGTCTTACCCCCATCCACACAACTATAAGTTCTGCCCCGGCCAGTCACACAAAACATTACCACTTAATTGAAACCCTGCAGCCAGAGAAAAAAAAAAAAAAAAAGTATTTTCCTATGGTATTGTCAGTGAGGAGCCCATGTCTTCAAAGCTGAATTTAACAGACAATTCCAGGATTCCCTCTTGAAATATGGATTTATTGAAACAGGTTGTTTCCACTCAGCAGACCTGCACTTCATAATACGCAGTTTTACCTTCAAGCTAAATGTTATGAAGATGCTGCTGATATGTTTATTATTACATATAGAAAACCAGTTGTTACACCAATTGTGTCCTTTAAGATATTTTCTTAAATCAGTACGAAAAAAAAAAATCATATTTAACCAAATTCTGGGGAAAAGAAATTGGGGAGAACTGGGTTTGTGGCTACAGGGACAAAGCTCCGTTTGTTCACACATTCATTCATTCATCCTTTAATAGACCAGAACTCGAAACTCTAACCTACCCCACCAATAGATGGCAACTACTTGTATTTAATTGAAGGTACAGCGGTGACATCACATGAGTCGGCCCGAAGTGACCTGTAATTAAGCTGAGCCCAGAATCACGCGGCCAGATTCCACCGCTACTCTATATTAATATACAAACGCAGCACCCAGCAGGTGAGGCTGTGGTGGCAGCAAACGCAAAAGTGCAAATGCAATAAAAACTTAACGGTTACGACATCGTGTCTCCCCTCCTGCTGGAGCATGGCACATTTAGATTCACTTTCACATGCATGCACCCCAGCCATGACTTTCTCTGGTTGCTGTCAAAAACCTGCACCAGCAGCAGAAACCTGACGTGGGCCCAAGTTGACACAACTCACCGTCCACCCATTATTCTCTCCATCTTCTTTTCTCTCTCTCGCTCTCAATCTCTGTTGTTCGTCATGAGCCTCAAGTGGAGCTGCCGGCCCAAACTGTGCCAACATGTGCGCGAAGTGAACTGTCCTGCTTTCACTGTCTGAAATGTGAATAAAAGCCTGTTTTATTGTCTGCGGTGGATATGAATGTTTGAGGCGTGCGCAGCATTTTTGACGTATGACAGTGGGTTGCTACAACTCAAGTCAACTTGACTTAAAGGATCCACGTTTGGAGCAGATGGAGCATGTTTCAAACTGAGGCCTTGGGGCAATGTTGGTCCACAGTGTAATGATATTAGAACAGACAAGGTTTGTAGTATGATTGTTGTATGAGCTGTGGCAGAGATGAGCAACTACAGTCTTAGAGCCGTAAGTGTCCAGTCTGACGTTTTAATCCAGCCATTAAATGTATTCAAATTACACTTTATTATTAACCTGGATAAATGGTGAGGGTTGCATCAGGAAGGGCATTCAAATAAAAGTTTCAAGACAACAAAATGATTTCTACTGGGTAGGTTGAAAGGGAGAAAAAGCTAGAGAAGCCAGATTGAGATGATTTGGACATATTCAGAGGAGGGACAGTGGTTATATTGGTAGACAGATCCTAGAGATGGAGCTACCAGGTAGGAGACAGAGAGGAGATTGATGGATGCAGTGAGGGAGGACATGTAGGTAGTTGGAGTTAGAGAAGAAGTTACAGAGGACAGGGGGAGATGTAAAATGTTGACTAGCTGTGGCAACCTCCGAAAAAGGGACAAGCCGACAGAAGACGACAAAGAATTATACTTTTGCATTTCCTTGCAGGGCCAGCATAGATGGCATAGACAGGGCTATGTCTAACGTGGAACCCTCAAAACCAAAACCTTAACCACTAGGCCACCACTGGCCTTAACATAAATGACGATGCTGTTAAAGTCGTACATATGACATGTACAGTAACCCTTACCCATAATTCCCTGAAGGATACCACCTATCTAACTATAGAGGCTGACATGTTAGTCGCCTTTGCTATGCCACCTATAGGGAAAACATGGGCATTACAATACAAGTCACTTTTATCATTTTAAGTTAAGTGGGCGGGAATACAAAGTCGAACCGGCTGCATCCAGTCCCCCGAGCCTTAGCTTGCCCATACCTGGCCTAGACGTATGCCTCATTGACGTCTGTCATCAGCCGCCCGTTAAATGAATCGGTGGCCTCTTGACCAGAGCTTCGGTGCTTACACACACACACACACACACACGGACACACACACACACACAAGAAGTGGGTGTACACACACAAATGCGTCATATGTTGCACAATATTGTAGAGGCATCATTCACTTGACCAAACAGGTCATACAGCACCCTGTGGGGAAATACTGAGGCCGGGTGATAGATTTACAACACACACACACGGATAAACACACACACTTTTCCTTTCTAGAAAAACGACTTTATGCTTTTATATATTCCTGCCATGAGAAGAGAAATGGAGAAAAAAAGATCCTGAGTAATCGCTGCGTTCACATCTCCACGTCCTGCACGAATGGATGAAATATGTCATACTAATGCTGAGCGATGTCGTCGTGTGTACGTGTAGATATATATGGGCGAGGAACAGAAGTACATGTCACAGGATTAGTTATGAAAACACAGCCGGGACCACACAAACACACACACACACGACGCAGAGTGTAAATCTAATTTCCATCTTCGCAATTGCAACGTAATGTGAGAAATGCCTATTCATCCTGGTGGTCCAGTTCACTGACAAACAATAATGACCCCACAGAGTGAGCATCTGTTCAATACATCCGTTTAAAGGATGTCCGATATTACCGCCCGACCAACGTTATCGGTCCATATTAGCATAATTGTGTTATATCGTTAAACATCGTTACTGGATCTGAACCGGCATTATTCCCAGACATGACGGAATGCCTGTGTTGAGCCAAATTATTTGTGTCACGAAATTAGTTTTGGAGATGAACAACTGCATATTGTTAGACACTAGATGGCAGCATTGCAGCTCATTCTTTTAATCTAGTTTAATAAACATTGTGCACAGAATAGTCATGTCAGCAGTGTTTTTCCAGATAGACAAATAATTCTGACCAGGCCTGTATCGGTATGGGTTGATATTGGAATTAGGTTTTAATGGAAAACATAAAATCAAGATGGCAATGATGTTGCTTAAGCTGACAAGATTGCAAGAAATATTTTTGGGGGTTTTTTTTATGTTTTCGACACTACATTGAGCTGCCTCTGTTTTTGTTAATATTTTAACACATTTTTATTTTTGTCCAGTGATGATGATACAGTATGAGGCATCCAGATGGAAATAGGGGGTTGATATATATATATCAATAAAAAAATAGAAAAAAAAGGAAAATACATTTAGAATTTAAAATTATATATATATATAATTTTAAATTCTAAATGTATTTTCCTTTTTTTCTATTTATTTTTATTTCTATTTTTTTTTTAAATAGAAAAAAAAGGAAAATACATTTAGAATTTAAAATTATATCATTTAGAATTTAAAATTATATATATATATATAATTTTAAATTCTAAATGTATTTTCCTTTTTTTTCTATTTTTTTTTTTTTGGAAGATGTGTGGTAGTGAAGGTGTGACAACTACTTTGGGATGTAGCATGGGCTGAACAGACAAAAAAAAGGTTAGAAACCACTGGTTTAAAACTAAAACTGTGCCCTGGTGTCAATGCCATTACTTCTCAGACAGTGAGGGAGGTGCAGTGGGGTTCTGGTGAGGCCACAAGACACTTTGAGTCTTGAGAAGGAAAGGAACACAAACTCCTCATCATTGTGATCCACACCACTGCACACAGCAAAATGTAAACTTCTGCTCTTAACCCATCACCAAAGTGAACAGTGGGCAGCTTTGAGCACCCGGGGAGCAGTGGGTGGGGACGATGCCATGCTCAGTGGACCTCAGTGGTAACCTACAGAAGAAATCTTGTTCCTTAACCACGTAGCCTCTTCTTCCCCTTTGTAATTCTTTAGTGATAGCTAGCCTCCAGTAACGACAGGTGAAAATAAACATCAGGTTATCGGGTTGACCACCATCAGACTCCAAAGTGAAGGACCTACAACGTTGTCACATCACATTTCGTCATTTTACGACTTCACCATCGACCAGACGGCCTTCGGAAGCAGAACCAACTTGATCCACTACATAAAACTGCACCTTTGAACACTACAAAGGGAGCCGTGCGGTGGACCTGGCAAGGAGTGTCTATTTCCGCGCTGCCGTTTCCCGCGCACAGACCTTGGCTGGTGTCCAGCTCCACTTGGACAGAGCTCAGTCAGAGAAGTGAAAGACTTTGTCTTGTCTCAGCAGTTAAATCCCCTCAGAGACGGAGAGCAAAACGCGCTCAGAGAGTTTTATGTATTGTTGCCGCCTTTTTATGGAGTTAAGCAGTGGTAAGCACTCCCGCAGGCCCCTCCATCACACCGCCAACGGGTATTATGATGCACGGGCTCGGGTTCACTGACAGATCGCCAGCAGTGAAAGGAAGATGCACCGACTCTCTGAGGATGAATAAGCATTAAAGTGAATTGTGTTTAGATTAAAAACTGTTTAAAGTACAGAGGGAATTCATCAGTTTCATTGTACAGATAAATTACAGGTGCATAAATACATTTAAGGAAGCACATTAATAAGCTAGTTTGGGCTTTAGTATTTAGAGATTCATTACAATAGTAGAGTGGATACAAACACAAGGCCGTGGGAGCAGAAGGCCATGTCAGTTTGTGGATGAAAACTGGCTTGCGTGAAGTGAACAATACAACAGGCAGGAGGAGGAATCTGACTGACCACCGCTGACCTTAGAGCTCTGTCAGAACCGGCCATCTAAAGAGTCAGACGCAGACTCCTTTTTGGATTATATGTCATTTTTTACTGATAAAGATCAAAATTCACAGCACCGGCATCACGCAGTTAAACATGAACCCCTGCTGACCATTGCTAGTTGGTTCCAAAAGTGTTAAATTACCAGAAACTACTGCAGAATGTCAGGAGTGGCAGTGAAGTATGTTAGATTGGTGCATGGCATGTATAAGAACAGTACAACAGTGGTGAGGTGCATTGTTGGGAGGACAGACTACGTTAAGATGGAGGTGGGACTGCATCAAGGGTCTGCCCTGAGCTGTGTGTGAATGAAAGGGAGAACAGTGGAATGGTGAGGTTACAAGGAGCAGAGGTGGAGAAAGTGGAGGAGTTTAGATACCTAAGCTCAACTGGAGACTGGAAGAGAGGAGAAGAATAGAGTACAGTCAGGATGGAACAACTGGAGAAAAGAGTAAGGAGTGATCTGTGATAGAAGAGAGTCAGCTAAGGTGAAGGGAAAGGTTTACAGGACAGTTGTGAAACCAGACATGATGTCTCGATTAGAGACACTAGGAATAGGTAGAAAATGGAGGCAGAGCTGGAGGTGGAGGAGTTGAAGATGTTGAGATTCTGGATGGACAGGATCAGGAATTAGGCGATTAGAGGGACAACACAGACAGGGGGGTTTGGAGAAAAAGCTAGAGAAGACAGATCGAGATGGTTGGAAGAATACTATAGGTGGAGTTACAGCCAAAGGGGATTGATGGATAGAGTGAAGGAGGACATGGATGTTGGAGTCAGAGCAGAAGATACAGGGAACGGGTGGATGTCAAGCCGAAGAAGACGACCTGAAATCACTACCATCACCAATAAGGTACTACTTACTACTACTTATAAGGTGCTACTTTCAATAAGGTAACAAATGGTAAATCTCATAGCACTGGATTAAATGGACGCCCAAGATCATTTCTCTCCATTCTCTTCAGGACTGAAAGGATCTTTGAAGCAGAGTCATTATTCCAAACACTACCGCAGACTGCGGTTAACAGAATCTTCCTCTGAATCACTGGATTCAGCAGATGCACTTAACTTAAATTTATCAGGTTAACTTAATATACCTGCCGCTAGTTTGCCACCTGTCAGGAGTGCGACACATGAAGAAGAAGCGCCGCATTCAACGGACTCAAGTAACGTCGTTTTTTCCTCACTCCAAATAAGAGTCATTTATAAGAATAAAACTCTACAGTATCTCTCACTCCTTGGCAGGTGTAAAAGCTTCAGCGTTCAGGCCCGGGTTGAGAACCGTGAAAGTGAAAAAGCAGGTGTTTAGCAGCCACGCGCCTCTGTGGATCAGGCGGTTTGAAGGTGAGGGCGAAATAAAAAAAAAAAATGAGACATGTGAAAGAAACAATCAGACCAGGGAAACAGTGAAGGCAACACAGTGAAGGGGCGTCAGTGCCTCGGTGGATAGAAAAATGAGTCAGTAATCATAATTACTGCCATTCAAAGTTTCACAACACACTGTGTAATAAAAGAGCTCAACAGTCGCATGAGAAAGAGTGAAAAGATTTGATCACCGTCGTCTGCCTCGGGAGCAATGGAACGGGGGTAAGAAAAAAAGGAACAAGGAACAGAAGTGCTACCAACAGGAGGGATCTAAACCTAAATTATAATCAAATCCCACTGAGCCAGATTCTGAAATAACAGCTTAGTCTCCAATAAAAAGTGCATTATGACTTCTCCTGCCTCTGACTCCAATCTCCAAATATACAGCTCGCCACCAGGAAAAACCGAGAGCAACAAAGAGACGAGGGTAGAGGAATCAAGACGGGGCGACATGCGTCAATCCAACCTTTCATGATCTTGACACCTTTGGAATTCACAATAAGACGCTGGATACTCAATTGTGTTTTTTTATTAGGTCAGGAACAAAGTGATGGAGCGGCTGACAAACTGACAGTAACGGGCCTTGGACCCACACAGCCAGTCAGACAGAGACCTTGATCTAAAACTCTTCTTCCACCAAGTCTGGACAGCCCCGGACAGAGGCAAGAGTCTTCCATTTACATGTCATGGGAGACATCGCTACTACTGGTGAAGACGGAGACTCCATAAAGACCAATGGAGGTACGGTACTGTTTTCTAATGATGCTAAGACTGAGCTGTAGGCTGACCAACCAGAAGGCCGTCAGGTTCAGTGAGGTCAGCAAGTGTCGAGGATGATTATCGCAATCTCGTATCCAAAAGGTTGTGATGATGATGGAAGTCCATGTTGACGGTCCTACCCAGTATCCAACTGTTTCCTAAAGACTGGGTCAGGACCCTCAGGTGGGTCGCAAGAGGGGTTTTTTATTGGTCATCTCACATCAAGAGTTCATGGCCATTACTGATGGTTGAGTTCCTTTTTAAACTTGAGGAATACTAATAGTTTGGATATAGATTTTTTTGGGGGGTAGTTATTGGCCTAGTGGCTAAGAAAGCAGACTTGAGACGGCAAGGTCCCCGGTTCGAATCCCCCACCGCCAAGGTACCACTGAGGTCCACTGAGCATGGCACCGTCCCCACTCCATTTTCCCGGGAGCTCAAACTTGCCCACTGTTCACTTTGGTGATGGGTTAAATACAGAGGTCACATTTTGTTGTGTGAATCACAATGTTACAATGGCCAAAAGTTTGCGTTCCTTTACTAGTTCAGATATTGATTAGTCAACTGTAAAACATACTCATCAATGACTTAATAAATAGTGTCTATAGACTTGGGTGGAGGAGGTTCAATCATTCATCTTCATCTCCTTGTCTGTTATAAGGTTGCAGGGACAGCAGTCTCCACAACTGCCACCCAAATCCCACTGTACTGTGAAGTGCAAGAGTTGAACAAACTATTTGCCTACCAAAAAAAAAATTGTTTCCCTAAATTTGAAAATTGAAATAAATTGCAGAATAATCTTAGCACTTGGAATGCCATCTAATTATAACAACAACATAACAGTTAATACACTGTAATGAATGAGCAGACAGATATAATCACAACACAAACCAATAATATGATATGGACATGTTTGACGAGCCAGAATACAAATCCTAACAAACTGCATCCAGCCCCCGGGCCTTAGTTTGCCCATACCTAAAATAGAGCAACAATACAAAAATGAATGGTGAAGGTTCTATTGTAGTGTTCCAGCAGGGTGCTGTTCTAACAGTGAAGAAAACCCAATTAGCACCAGGTCCATTTGTGGATCAGCTGAGGTTTCGCAAATGCTGTTGCCTGGACGAAGGATCTCATTAGCCGCCGTGAAAAACTGCATCCACAGTCCACGCTGAATTTCAAGACATTTTCAATAATTGTTGATGTAGCGTTCGGCACCCATTCATCCGTTCCCTCTTTGTTTTCCCTCCGTGCGCTCCCTCTCGGCGTCTCTCTGCGCTAATCAGGCTAATGTAATTAACTACATTAGGGTCTCATAATGAAGCAGATAAATGCTCTCCTGACATCCTGACATTTCCTTTCATCTCTTTCAATTTAATTTGTTGCCATTGTTGGGGGATTATCTACATGAATAATTGACAGCGGGCACGTGAGCGTCCGGTCCCCGTTCTCCGAGTGTGTGTTGAGCCACAAAGGTTGATTATTAGAGCACCTGGGATTAAATTAAAAACCAAATCACCAAAGCTGGAGGCAGAACTGACCATCAGCTGAACCCCACCTGACACAACCTGTACTGTTCATTCATTCATTCATCTTCTTCTGCTTGTATGTTGTCGGGTCACAGGGGCAGCTAGCACCACCCAAATCCCATTGCACTTCCCGTGGGTGGTGAGCCCACAGGAAGTTATGTGGGTCAGGACGATGCTATGCTCAGAGTGGCAACCTGGAAGCTGGTGGATTTGAACCTGAAGATCCTGTGGACCCAAGTCCGCTTCCTTAACCACTGAGCCACCACTGCTGCCAACCTTGTATTCAGTGACATTTTTACCGTATTTTTTTGGAAGAAGTTTTGCCCCAATAAATATAGTGCTTCTACCAAAGCACCAAAACAAGACTTTGTGGCAGGAGAAACCAGATCAGGTAGTAATGTTTTGTCTGTCTCATCTGATTACTCAGCCGAGCTCAACAGACAGGTTAATGAGACCATCTGCTGACTTGGCAGACTTGCCACAGCAATAAACAGTGATCACAACAGTCACCAAGTTGGTCACAGATTTGAAAATTGCTAACAAAGGTTTAATTATTGCATCTGCCACCTTGGAAATAGAGACCGGACGCCAGGTGTTAAAACCAAACACCCAGGATGTCCAAAACAACATAATTTTGTATCAAAGTTACATAAGATAAAAGGAAAAAAAAAATGTTGTGGAACCTTTTTTTACGATCGCATTCACGTGTATCAACATTGAAACGGTCGCACAAATGGGCGGTGTCCAAAACTTGTGCCACACAAAAGGACATAGTAGGACTTCTACGTCCACTTAAAACAGGAATGATGGGACTCTGGCGCTGTCTTCAGAACATTTCTACAGCTGCTTTCTTTTAGTGACACATAGTGGTGATACTAGGAAACAGCTTATAATGTAAATGAAGAAGTAGTCACCAGATAGCTCACATCGCAGACATAAACAAAGAGTTGGTTCGCAAACAAGCTCACGGTGGGACGATGGGGACAATGGAACAAGAGTTGGAAGAAATGGAAGAGAATGTTATTAACAACCGCAATAAAACAGGAGAGTGGATTTAGGGAACGTGAGGATTTACTGGAGAATGATGGTGATTGGCTGATGAAGAGGTTTCATTATGCATAGTTGCACTCGGGCTTGGCAGTGACCACACAGGCGAGGCTGCCTGGCAACATGTGAGCTCCAGCAGAGGCTGGAGAACGTTCCAGAATGTCCCATACAGAGAGGTTGAACAGACTAACAGGAAAGAGCAGTTTGGAAAACTGAGTTCCTTAAAGTTCGTGGAGTTACTGACTGAACCAACAACCACCACAAGACGATTTTGTTGTGTGTGTCAATCATAGGAGATGTTCAAACACAGCTCAGTAACGCTGTGGATCAGTGGTTGAACCCCTAACTAGGCTGTCACTGTGATCCCATTACTGAAGCAGGCATCCAGCACTGAACGTCCCACATCGTCTTGTAGACCAGGGGTTCTTAACCTTTTTGGCACCGAGGCCCAATTTTTTCAGTGTCGAGTGACCTGGGGGACCATACATCTGAATATATCTGTGTTTCTGTCGTTCTCCTTTCCTCACGATTAAATTTTACGCAACTCTAATACATGAGGTCCCAGGACGGTACGTGCAAACGCCCGCTGGAACTGTTAGGGCCCAGTCTGTCTCTTATACA